>PITA01033759.1:0-12373 GCA_004023965.1 Spilogale gracilis | reverse complement strand
AGCTTGGCCCTAGCAATAATGAATCAGAGCCTTTAGTTGCCATAGATGGAGGAAAGGGTCCAGGCAGTAGAAATCTGGTGACAGCAATGTCAGGTCAGAGTGCAGGCCTGCGACAGGGGTGGGGATCAGAGTAGCAGGAGCACACATTACTGTGAAGACCCAGAGTCTTGACCCAGAAACCTGGTGGCTGGGGCAATGGCAGGAGCAGCAGGATTCACTAATGGCAGACACACTATTATTAGGACTTGGGGGCCAGACTCAGGGCAGCAGAGGCTGCACCAGTATTATTGAGACAAAGCCCCAATCTGGGACCAGAGGTGGGAAAAAACCTGAAGCAGCTCTGGTCTTATAAATGGCCAGGTGCTATGGTGCCTGTACCTAAGAGCAGCAGCTGGGGTCCTGGAAAGTAGGTCTCTCCATAACAACAGCTCTAGGTTCTGGGTGTCGAGGCAGAGGGCAACACCCTGGGCTGCTCCCTCACGTGGCATCAGCATTGACATGGCACCTCTGTTGCAAAAGCTGCACATGTCCACAAAGGTGAAGCTTGCTGGGTTCTCCTGCTCCCCCTCTCTCCATGTAGTGACTTCACCTGCAGAGATTGCTATTTTAGCCAACTGGCTCTCAGTCGGAGGTTTTGGTGATAGAGACAAAATGCTTGCTTTACTTTCTACAGCATCATCCTAGACTTTTGAACTTTGTCACATTTTGCTTCCTTTTTTTGTTAAATCTAGAGTTTCCCTGAGCCATTTAAAGCTTGAAGTCCTTTTGCCTTTTTGCACGACTGATGACCATTGGTACCCCCTAGCCCTCCATCTTGCTAATGGCATGCTTTATATATGTATTATTATCTGACCGTCATTTACTTCAAATTATTCTGACTAAATTCTGATAAAATACATTAAATTTTCACTAATATGGATCCTTTTGTCATTTTAAGTACTAGAGGTATTCCTGGGCTTTTCAGACATTTTAATTAGGTCTTTTTTTTTTTTTTAATGAAAGACCTATATTAGTAACAGCTTTTGCTGAGCAACAGAAATCTGAAGAGGATTTTTGCATTTAGTCAGAAGGCAAAAAGTGAAATTTGTGTTCAGTGCTAGGTTTGCTGTTATAGAGGCAGTACACACCCCAAGCAGTGACTGTGACCCCATCAGGTTCCTTCCTCAGACACTATACTCAGCAAGTCAGTATTAAGCATTGATTTGAACTGTGTTCTGTGCTTCTGTGCTTCATCTTAATTATTTTGTGCATCCAGTAACATGATGTGTCATAAAGTATTAGAGAAGTTATTTGAGAAGTTATTTTTTGGATCAGGGAATGCCCAGTAATTTTCCATATGTAATAATGGCCCTTGTGTCTTCTATTTACACCATTTCAGCTTTGGAAATGTTTCGCAGAATGTTCTACTTTTAAAAAGATTGAGCAGCCTGTACTTCTAACCATGTCATATTGAAGCCAGCTAGTCCTGGTTTCTGAACACTCATCATGTATGAGGTTCCTACACTCTGTTCATGATTGCACATTGGTGATTTGAAATTAAGCATTCATGGTGACTTTGCCTCAGAAAACTTAACAAATGCTAAAAGAAAATAAGGCATGTGATATATAGATCGAACCATACAGTGGTAAAATCAAGGCTTTAAATGATCTTATCTTTTAAAGCAATTAGAATTTGCAGACATATTTATCATTTTTGCTGATATTTATTCCCTCTTGTGGATTAATGTTACCTTCTAGTGTCATTTCCTTTTAGTTCAATTAACATTTTTGGAAGGCAGGCCTACTAGCACAATTTTTTTTTAGGGTTTTGTGCTTGTTGTGAGGGCTTTGTGCACCCTCTGTTTTAGGAATTTATAGCTCTTGTTTGACAGGTCTTTTTGTAGTATTTTATTTTGTTTTGGGTTTGTTGGGGGCAAGGTTGGTTTGTTAAGTTTTTTTTTATTTTGTTTTTTTTTAGTAATTTTAGCTCTGAATTAGACTGCCCTTCTTTTTTATTTTTATTTATTGTTTTTGGTCAGAACTCATCTCTTAATCATATCAGTATTTCCTAATATAATAAATAGTTTTCTCTTGCTGCTGTGAAGATCACCTCTCTTTGTTGGTTGCCTTTATTTTTTATGCTGTCACAAAAATAACTGCACGTAACATAAAATGTACCACGTTATTCATGTTAAAAAAAACCAGACTTCTTTTCTTCTTCTTCTTCTTTTTTTTTAAGACGTCATTTATTAGAGAGAGAGAGCTAGCCAGCAGGATGAAGGGCAGAAGCAGATGCAGTCTCCCCACTCAGCAGAGAGCCCGATATGGGTCTCAACCCAGGACCCTGAGATCATGACCTGAGCTGAAGGCAGACACTTAACCAACTGAGTGACCCAGGCTTCCTGACTTTATTTTCTTAGAGAAGTTTTACTTATACACCCCTCCTTTTTTTTTTAACTTTCCACTATTGTATCTCTTTTGTTTCTTAAATAAATTAGACCTTCACTTACGAGTGAAAACAGATGGTGTTTGCCTTTCTTGGACTGACTTTTTTAAATTAACACAATATATTCTAGCTCTATCCAAGTTGTTGTAAATGGCAAGATTTCATTCGTTTGAAACTGAACAATATTCCATTGTGTGTATGTGTAATATACTACATCTTCTTTATCCATTCATCACTTAATGGACATTTGGGCTCTTTCCATAATTTGGTTATTATTAATATATCATGCATCTTAACCAACTTTAAACATACAGTTGAGGAGTGCTAAGTATATTCATATTGTTGCTTAATAGACCTCTAGAACTTTCACCTTGTAAGGTTCAAACCCCATACTCATTGAAGAATAGTTCCCTGTCTCTACTACCCTCTTAACCCTCAGCAATCACCATTCTATTTTCTATCAGTTTGACTATTCAGATACTTCACATAAAAGGGGTCATATGATTTTCTCCCCCATGTATATGTAACTGGCATATTTCAATTAATAGAATGCATTGGAGTTTCATTCATGTTTTAGCATTTGAAAGGAGTTCCTTCTATTAAAAATTACTTTATTCATTAAGAGAGAGAAACAGTACAGGAGAGAGAGCAAGCAGGAGCAAGACAGGAGTGGGCAGGACAGAGGGAGAGAAGAAGCAGTTTTTCCCTTCCAGAGCCTGACACAATGCAGAGCTCTATCCGATGACTCCAGGATCATGACCTGAGTCAAAGGCAAACACTTAGCTGATTGAGCCCCCCAGGTGTTGTGGAGTGTCTTCCATTGTAAGAATGACTAATATTACATTGTCATGTGTATACTATGTTTTCTTGATCTATTCATCCATCAGTGGACATGTGGGCTGATTCCACCCTAGACTCCTGTGAATAATGCTGCAGCAAGCATGGCCATATAGATAATCTCTTTGAGAGAGTGCTTTCAGTTGTTTTAGATATTTTCATATATGTGGGATTGTTGATTCATATAGTAATTCTATCTTTAATTTCTTGAAGGAGCTCCACACTCTTCATCCTAATAGCTGTCCAATTTATATTTCCAACAACAGTGTATGAGGGTCCTCTTTTTCCACCTCCTCACCATCCATTTTTTCTTAAATAGTATCCATCCTGATGAGTATGAGGTGATACCTCAGTGAAGTTTTGATTTGCATTTCTTTGGTAATTCATTATATGGAACATCTTTTCATATGATTTTTGACCATTATATATTTTATTTGGAAAAATGGTTATTCAATTCATTTGCCCATTTTTAAAATTAGGTTATTTGTGTTTTGTTGTTGTTATTGACTTAATAGGAATCTCCGTATATTTTGGATGTGAATTCTTTTTCTGACATATGATTTGTCATCATTTTTTCCCACTGTCTTTTCATTCTGTTGATCATGCCCTTTGATGCACAGAAATGTTTTTAGTTTGATGTAACTCATTTGTCTACAATGGACATATGAGTTACATTCCCTGGTCTGTGGTTTTGTTGGCATAGCCAAGAAATCATTACCAAATACAATGCTGTCTACATTTCCCATGTTCTCTTCAAGGAACTTTATAGTTTTATGACAGTTGGTTTAGGTCTTTGTCCCATTTTTGGTTAACATGGTATAGAGTGTAAATGTAAGGATCCAGCTTCATTCTTTTGCATGTAAATAGTTGGTTTCCCAACAGTTTCTGTAAGCCAGTTGCCCAGCACTAATTTGGGGGAGATATTGTCCCTTCCCTATTGAATGGTCTTGGCATCCTTATCAAAAATGATTTGACAGAACATGTGTTGGTTTGTATTTGGATATATTTTTAGGTTATTTTTTCCATGGGAGATTTAGCCCCCAGGACTTCCTATTCCTTTGTCTTACGGATGGTACCGCCTTCCAGTCTGAACTAGTGTGCAGAGCGTGTATGGATTCTGTGGTAACATAATATGATCTAAGCCTACTGGAGGTGGAAGACATATCACCCATTACATAATTTTCACACTGACTTGAGTCACCTCATGATCTTCCCTTTCCTTCAGGACTATTTTGTTTTCTGTGTTTGCATTTGTTTTTCACTCATTTCATTACGTTTTGAGTTGTGGATTTCTATGTGCTAATTCTATTATTAGCTTGATGAGCTTCTGGGGTCCATAAATATTTTTAAATGATCTTAAGAAGTTCGTCATTCATCGTGATTTATGATTATTTTTCTGCTTCCTCCCCCTCCCAGCTTCTCTTGTCCTGATCAGATCATGTTTAGACCTATACATGTTTTCCTGGTACTGTATTGATGGTTTCTAAACTGTGTTAATTTCTCTGCTTTTTCTTTCTCATTCATGAGATGAATAAATTAGTTCTATTATTCCTTCTTCAATTTGATCATTTTGTTCCACTGTATCTCAAATTTTCTGGAGAGCTACTTAAGTGAATTTTTATTCTGGTAAATAGTGATAAACTCAGAATTTTTCTGTGGTTCATTCATATAGTTTTATTTTTCTATTGATATTTCTTATTTTCTCTGTTGTTGCCATTTTATATGTTCATTTAATTATCTGTACTGTTTTCTTTATAATTTCCACATACTTATTTTTTTTAAGATTTTATTTATTTCAGAGAGACTGAGATACAGAGACAGAGAGCACAAGTATAAGCAGGAGGGAAGTGCAGAGAGGGAACTCCACAGAGCAGAGGGCCCAAAGCGGGGCTGGATCCCAGGACTTTGGGATCATGACCTGATCCAAAGGCAAAAGCTAAACGAGCTGAGCTACCAGGAACCCCATATAATTTCCATATATTTATACAGAGTACTCTAAAATGCTGTTTTCTAATGAGTGTAACATCTTTTCTCAGTAGAAGTTTATATTGACCTAATGCTTTCCCTTAGTATAAAAGACATTTGGCAGTGCCTTTTCATTTTTTTTAGATAAATATTTTTGGTAATATAGTTTAATTAACATTCAGTTTGTTTCATATTCTTGGATTTATATTTCTGGTAGGTTGCATACACTGTACAGCAAGGTCTTCTCCCCTATAAACTGCCTGCTGATATTTTTGTTCAATGTTTCAAAATTGTTATTCATTATTTTTATTTTATAGTCTACATTCCTGAGGATTGCCTTTCTGATTTTGTAGCTTAGATGAAACCCACAAGTTTTTTAAAAACTGTGTTCAAAGATCTCAAGTCAGTAGGGCTTGTACCCTCTGCCATGTGATGTGATGTGGTGTGTGTGTGTGTGTGTGTGTGTGTGTGTGTGTGTATGAGCGTGAGACGGGAGTGCTTACAACTTGCATATCATTCTCAAGTCTCCTTCTCCTTTCACTTTCTACTGGGTTCATCTTGATTTTCTCTCTATGTGCATATTTTCTTCCATAAGCCAAGAGTGTGTAGAGAGCTCATGTCAACTCCTCCATTGTACTCTCACTAAGGCCATCACCCCCTTGTATTTATGAGGATCACAGTGCTTGACAAAAAACCGCAACCTCTGACTAGTCAATAGATGCATTTTCCTCATTCATTACCAAGCAATATCACTCTGAGCTGAAAAGTCAATAGGCTATTTCAGTCCTTCCCCTACTGCTAATCGATTTTCCCCTGTGGCACCAGCACCATTGCTTTTTGAAGCTTCCCCAAACGGTGGGACTACAAGCTTCTGGATCACTGAGCTCCATGGGCAGGTGGGGAGGCATGGGAACAGTGCTGGGCAAGAAGACTGCAGATGTGCTGCTGCTTATGTGAATCTCTAGGAGTTTTTCAATAACAGATACTTCATTAAATATTATTAACCTTTGATAAATTATCAGAACCCTGAAATACTTATCTTTGTAAGTTTGTCCTCTTCATTGACTCTTACTAAGATATTTTTATAACGTGTTCAATGTGTAACACTATAATAAAATGAGAAAGATTCAATAAAGTAGGAAAAATAACTGTGGTTGTTATTACAAATTCAAGTAAGAGCTTGTATTTGACTTCTTAAAAAATTGTTTTCTCATAGTGTTTGTTTGGCCACCTCATTTTTTCTTCATGGGCTAGTAGACGTCCTCAGAATATCAAGATTAATTCACCTCTGTGTCCAACAACCTGGGCCTTCTTTCCTAAAGTGTAAGTTTCTTGAAAATGTTTGTGTTTTATGCCTTAAGAGGAGTAATCTTACAAAGAAGAAGTGTAGTATGGGAACAAGTCTATAACACAATTGTTAGAGTGTTCTCATAGAAGAATGACCGGGAAATATTCAAATTTAGATGTAGAACTATTAGTTGAAATTAACTGTTTATTCTTCAAAGTATTGTGGTTTGTATTTTTAAGAGTAACGAGATATAATTCTCTGAATTTCAGGTCATCACTTTCTTCAGAGAGTGACAAGATTTGTCCATTTTACAAATTTCACTCAAACATAAGTTGTTTTGACAACTGCTCAGAAAAAAAACCATATATTTGTAAGCATTAGACATTTTTGTTGCCTAATTTTGGTATAATGCTACCTTACCATCTATAAAGAAGATATTTCACTTTTCTTCAAAACGCATGCAATTATTTTCTCGGGTATTTTTCAGATACTACCTTTAGAACAATTTTAGATTCACAACAAAATTAAGAAGGTACAGAGCTATAGTACCTTGTCCCTGTCTGCATATATGTGTGGCTTCTCCCATTATCAGCATCACTCACTAGAATGGATCATTTGTTACCAAGGAGAAATCTTCAGTAATGCATCGTAATCACACAAAGTCCAAAGTGTATGGAGCTTTCGCCTTGGTGCTATACAACAATTTTTTCAATTTATTTATATGAATTTAAAATAAACATACTCTGGTTCATATGATGCATTTCTTAAGCTTTTGCTAAGTAAATTATTGATAAATTGCACATCATAATAACAAACGCTGTTATTATAAAGTTTTCAATAGGGTCATCAATCCACTCATATTTCCAAATGAGTTGATTTGTCCTCGCCCTTAAAAGGGGCTCCAAATAAGTGTCCAACAATGCTAGGTGGCAAGATTATCCATCAGAGTTGAGTCTGAAAGAGAAGCCAGAGGAAGAACGATGTAAACAATTAGTATCTATTTGTAAGGGAAAACCTACTAAGAGGAAAGCTGCTAAATTGAAGAAAATCATAAAGAATTTCTTAGGGCTAAAGGAGAGTAGCCAAGGGAGACATCACTGGGAAGCCATATCTACTCTCTGAAGATGGGAGTCAGATGTCATTGAAGACAACGTAGCTACACAACTTCATGGCAGACATAGTCACTGCGTTGACCTGGGACAGAGCAGCTCTACAGTCCACAGGCTGACCTGGGTGAGGATGGATCTCGGGCTGTGACTGGGACACAGGAAGAACCTCTGTTAGAGGTCACAAAGTAAAGACAGGAAACTTTGGGACTTGCTGGAGACTGAATACACAGGACTTCTGCCTGCATGCAGTTGGCAACCAAGCCGTAGCCACCAAACACCCTAAAAACACTATGAGCCCAGGGAGAAGAGCCTGTTCTGCTGCTGTGTCTCTCTATGGCCTTTATCAACAGAAGTCAACTTCATGGGAGTTGACAGGGGGAGGAGTTTATAGGATCCAGCTCCACTATCTGAGAACAGGGCACAGAGGGATGGGTAGATTTAGAGCTGAGAGTACTAAATAGTTAACAGGCACTTAGGGTTATCATGCAACAACCTCATTAACACTCACATTATGCTGTGAATACAAGTCACATGGCCGAATTTATCATTGATTTTCTGCAGGGCTTACTCCGTTCAAAGTGCTCCGGTGGAGGAAATGTAGTTTTATTGAACAAGAACCTGACCTAACATGGGAATATTTTTCTCATTATATTTCATGAGACAGAGAACCTTTTTTGTAAAAGAAAAATACTTGGAAATAGATGGACAACTGAGTACTTTCTTAACTTCCAATCTAATTTTTGTTCCCACTGTGCCAAATTCTTATGGTTTTGGGTGGTGGTAAACATTATCATATAGATGTTTGCATCAGGGTCCCTGATCAGTTTGTAAATGAGAATAAGTAGTATGGGTGAAAGTTTAAGGACATTGACAATGAAATCAGGCCTCTTCCCGCCAATATCTAAATGCACACTCTGGCCCTGTGAGTCAGTTACATGACTGCTCTGTGTAGGCGGCCTGTCCTGGAAAATATGATGGATACAGTATCTTATTCACAGAGTTATTTGAAGGTTGTTTGAACAGTACCTCTTGGTACACAAATATTCACTGAGTTCGTTATTTGACTTAAGAACTTGATGCTTCATTTTCATCCTGTCTAACATAATGTACATAACTAGCCACCTCATAGGGCTAATCTAAGGAATCCATAATATAACACCTGGTGATCCTTAAAATACAGCCTGGGCACATGATATTCTTACAATATGTGATATTTTCCTAGTTTGTTTTTGAAAATATTTGATCAACACTGATTTCCAAAAAATTATTGCTCTAAAACTGTCTTCTTCCTTCCACCCATCCAGTCTCACTGTTACAGCATATTAGTTTAATGAGGCATCAGAAATAGAATCTGACTCAACCACTTCTATCATATAGATCAGAGATATTAGTATTTTATTTTTTATTTTTCTAATCTTTAACATCATTAATTTTTATTAGGTTCCTCCTTCATTCTCTTTTTAGGTAGTCTTTTTCCTTTTATTTTTTTATTTAAATTCAATTAACATATAGTGTCCTATTAGTTTTAGAGGTAAAATTCAGTGATTCATCAGTCTTATATAATACCCATGCTAATTACATCAGGTGCCCTCCTTAATGTCCATCATTCAATTACCTCATCCATCCAACCATCTCCCCCCCAGCAGGCCTTAGTTTGATACCTATGTTTAGAGTTTCCTATGGTTGTTCTCCTTCTCTGATTTCATTTGTTTTGTTTCCCTCCCTTCCCCTATGATCCACTATTTTATTTCTTAAGTTCCACATATGAGTGAGATTTCATGATGACTCTTTCTCTGATTGAATTATTTTGCTTAGCGTAATACATTCTAGTTCCATCCACATCATTGCAAGTGGTAAGATTTCATTTTTGATGGCTGAGTAGTGTTCTATCATATATGTATACTACATATTCTTTATCCATTCATCTCTGAATAAACATGTAGTTTCTTTCCATAGTTTAGCTATTGTGGAAATTGCTACTATAAACATTTAGGTTCACATGCCCCTTTGGATCACTACATCTGTATCCTTAGGGTAAATACCCAGTAGTGCAATTGCTAGGTCACAGAGTTGCTTTGTTTTCAACTTTTTTTTTTTTAAAGATTTTATTTATTTGACAGAAAGAAACACAGCCAGAGAGGGAACACAAGCAGGGGGAGTGAGAGAGGGAGAAGCAGGCTTCCTGCAGAGCAGGGAGCCCGATGTGGGGCCTGATCCCGGGTCTCCAGGATGACCTGAGCCAAAGGCAGTCACTTAACCAACTGAGCCACCCAGGAGCCCCTGTTTTCAACTATTTAAGGAAACTCTGTACACTTTTTCAGAGTGGTTACACCAGTTTGCATTTCCACCCAAAATTGTAAGAGTTCCCCACTTTCTCTGCGTCCTCGCCAACATCTGTTGTTTCCTGTCTGGCTGGGGTGAGGTGGTATTTCATTGTGGTTTTGATTTGTATTTTCCTAGTGCTGAGTGACATTGACTAATTTTTCATGTGTCTGTTGGCCTTTTGAATGTTCACTTTGGAGAAATATCTGTTCATGTCTTTTGCCCTTTTCTTGACTGGATTATTTGATCGTTGGGTGTCCAGTTTGATAAGTTCTTTGTAGATTTTGGATACTATCCCCTCCTCTGATAAGACATTTACATATATCTTTTCCCATTCTGTCAGTTGTCTTTTGGTTCTGTGGACTCCTTCCCTTGCTGTGCAAAAGATATTTGTATTTTAAAGCAGGGTATTAAAAACTCAATACACATCATGTATGGACACTAAACAAGAATAAGTTTTTCTGGACATGCATTTCCATTTTTGAAATCAGGTTTCAATTCCTGTTCATTTGCTTACTGTTCAAGTACCCCAGTCTCCTCATCCAATGTGTTACTTGGGACATATGTAATCTTTGTCCTTTTTGGAATTGAAGGCATGTTTTAAAGGTATTGTCAAGGGTTTGGCAAGAGAGAAGGTTCAGTTCCTAGATTTAGGGAAGCCACTGGGCCTAGGGATGAAGACACTGCGATGCCTTTTTCCTTCCAGTGTTGTCTTCCATCTATACACGTGCATTATCTCCATGGAGATGGAGAAATGTAAGAGAGAAGCTACTGAATATTAACATTCAGATGTGGAGCACTGCCTAATTATCTCCCAAAGTATTTTTACATATCTACATACTTCTTAAAAAAAGTGCTTAGGGGCACCTGGGTGGCTCAGTAGGTAAGTGTCTGCCTTGGGCTCAGGTTTTGGTCCTGGAGTCCTGGGATTGAGCCCTGCATTGGTCTCCCTCCTTGATGGGAAGCCTGCTTCTCCCTCGCTCACTCCCCCTGCTTGTGTTCCCTCTCTAGCTGTGTTTCTATCTGTCAAATAAATAAAATCTTTTTAAAAAAATTATCTAATATCTTACAGGTACCCATAAGAAGTCATGGGAAATCCTCGGAAGAGTGAACTTAAGTGGAGGATCCACTAAAAGCACCAGGGATATATAAACATGGAACAGTATTTTCAGGGAGTTAACCAAATGTGAAGTCAGAGTAGAATGAGTCATGGAGGGGTTCCTGAGTGGCACAGTCAGTTAAGTGACTCTTGATTTTAGCTCAGATCATGACCTTTGAGTCATGAGACCAATCTTGAATCCAACTCCGTGCCCAGTGCCAGTTGCTTAAGACCCTCTCCCTCATAATCTGCCCCTACCTTCCTCTTTAAAATAAATAAATAAATCTTAAAAAAAAAAGCCATACAGTCTTGATTCTAATAGCTTTTAATACAATTTCAAATCCAGAATTATGATACTTCCAGTTTTGGTTTTCTCTTTCAACATTATTTTGGTTATTTGGGGCCTTTTCTTGTTCCATACAAATTTTAGGATTGTTTGTTCTAACTCTGTGAAAACTTCTGCTGGTATTCGTGTAGATACATTGGGTAGTAGAGATTTTTTAAGAATATTTGTTCTTACAATCCATGAGTATGGAATTTTTTATTTTCTTCATGATATTTCTCAGTGATTTTCATGAATGTTCCTCAGTTTTCGGAGTAAGGATTCTTTATATCTTTGGTTAGGTGTATTCCTCACTATCTTATTTTTTGTTGATGTTGCAATTATAGGTGGGGTAAATTCCTTGATTTTTACTTCTTCTGTTTCATTGATAGTGTATAGTGATTCAACTGACTTCCATGCATTAATTTTATTTTCTGTGCCTTTCCTGAATTCCTGTATGAATTCTACTAAATTTTTGGTGGAGTCTCTGGGTCTTCTACATAGACCATCATGTCGTCTGTGAAGGTTGACAGTTTGACTTCTTCTTTACGGACCTAGAGGCCTTTTATTTCTTTTTGTTGTCTGACTTTAGTACTAGGTTGAACAACAGTGGTGAGTGTGGACATGACTGTTGTGTTCCTGACACTTATACTGTTGGTGAGAATGCAATCTGGTGCAGACTCTCTGGAAAACGGTATGGAGGATCCTCAAAAACGAAAAAAAAAAAAAAAAAGTAGAGCTACCCTATGACCCAGCAATTGTACTACTAGGTATTTAGCCCAAAGTATAGATGTAGTAAAAAGAAGGGGCACAGTCTAGGGAGGGAAACGAAACACCAGAGACTTTGAACACAGGGACAAACTGAGGGACTTGGAGGGAGGGGGGTGGAGGGATGGGAGAGCCTGGTGGTGGGTACTGGGGACACCTAAAGCATGGAGCACTGGGTGTGGGGAATGGGGAATGAATCTTGTAACACTGTAAAAAAATTTTAGTAACAAAAAAAAAA
>PITA01033758.1:0-12382 GCA_004023965.1 Spilogale gracilis | reverse complement strand
AGCCCCACATCGGCCTCTGCTTAGCATGGAGTCTGCTTCTGCTCTTCCCCCGGCTCTTGTTCTCAAATCAATCAGTCATTCAATCAATCTTCAAAAGCAAACAAATAAAAAAGAAGCGAGCTATGAAGCCATGGAGGAGACTTAAGTGTCTATTATTAAGTAAAAGAAACCAGTCTGAAAAGGCTCCAGGCTCCATCCTATAGGACTCCAACTGTATGACATTTTTGAAAAGGTAAAATCCTGGGGACGGTAAAAAGATGAGTGGTTGTCAAGGGCTAGGGAGGATGTGTGTGTGTGTGTGTGTGTGTGTGTGTGTGTGTGTGTGTGGCAGGCATGAACAGATGGCGCACAGAGAGATTTTTTAGGGCAGTGGAGCTACTCTATATGATATTATAATGGGGATATGTGTCACGGTAAATTCGTGCAAAGCCATAGAACGTAGAACACCAAGAGTGAACCCTCATGTACACTATAGACTTTGGGGGATAATGAGGTGTCAAGGTAGTTATAGTAACAGGTCAGCGGTGATTCATCAGCTGAAACAAATGTAACACTCTGGGGTCAGATGCTGATAATGGGGAAGGCTGTGGGTGTGTGGGGGTGGTGCAGAGGACCTACGGGAACTTTTTGTCCCTTCTGCTCAATTGTGCTGTGAACGCAAAACCGCTCTAAAACAATAAAGTCTAACTGGGGTGCCTGGGTGGATCAGTTGGTTAAGTGTCTGTCTTCAGCTCAGGTCATGACCTCAGGGTCCTGGGGTCAAGCCCCAGTTGGGCTTCCTGCTCAGCGGGGAGTCTGCGTCTCTTCCCCTCTCTGCCCTTCCCCCCTGCTCATGCTCTCTCTCAAATAAATAAAATCTTTAAAGTTAATTAATCAATCAATTAATTAATTAATTAAAAAGTAAAGTCTAATTAAGAAACAAAAATGGAGGGGCCAGGTAATGGCTTGCTCATGGGTGCCCAGGGACTGTGCTAATTCGGTTCTGGGGTGATCTCTTGTTTTCCCACTACATTGTCAGTTGCTTAAGTTTATTAATTGTATTTTTTTTACCTTTGTTTCCACAACACCACTAAATAAATGGCAGTGCAGGTACTAAGGGATTAATAAATATCATTTCAATGAAATGAGGAGAAAATACACTTGGGCTTCAAATAATAAATATATATATTTTCCCCCACATAAACTGCACACTAGACTTAGTGTCAGCAGAAAAGCTATTACTAGGGGTGCCTGGGTGGCTCAGAGGCTTAAAGCCTCTGCCTTTCGACTCAGGTCATGATCTCAGGTCCTGGGATGGAGTCCCACATCAGGCTCTCTGCTCAGCAGGGAGCCTGCTTCCCCCTCTTTCTCTGCCTGCCTCTCTGCTTATTTGTGATCGCTTTCTCTGTCAAATAAATAAATAATATCTTTAAAAAAAAAAGAAAAGAAAAGAAAAGCAAGAGAGAAAAGCTCTTACTGATGCAGTTTCCAGAGAGTCTGGAGCCTGGGACAGCCTGAGGGTCGGAGGAGGGTTGTGCTAGGATGCCTGGCCTGGGGCTGGGGGAGTGAGTCTTGGGAAAATTTAACTTGCTCTTGGACTCA
Source organism: Spilogale gracilis (assembly GCA_004023965.1). Lineage (NCBI taxonomy): Eukaryota > Metazoa > Chordata > Mammalia > Carnivora > Mephitidae > Spilogale > Spilogale gracilis. Next base: position 10,801 of record PITA01033758.1, on the reverse strand, counting down.
ATCTCTCTGCTGTCCAGGGTCAGCCCTTACCACCACCTGCTGGATTTACAATACACTGCTCGGAGCAGGGTTACTCTGCAAGGGTAAGGCACCGTGAGCCTCAATTTCCTCGTCTATAAAAAGCAGGTAAGTATGACTGGCTAAGGTCTGTGTCAATTAATAGAATAGTTTATTCTTAATATTTTTTAAAGATTTATTTATTTATTTGAGGCCGGGGGCGGGGGGAAGAGCAGAGGGAGAATCTCAAGCAGACTTCCTGCCAGGTGCCACCGTGAGATCATGACCTGAGCTGAAATCAAGAGTCAGGCATGCAACCAACCTCCCCACCCAGGCACCCCTTATTCTTACTATTAAGTATAATAAGCTATCACATGATAGTAACAGAGCCCCGGAGATGGCACGGGGCAAGTGCCATTGCAAGATGGCAGTGCCCATGGGAACGCCTCTTCTTCTACCTCGCTTACCTTCTTTCTACCCAGCTTGGGGTTGGCACATATCCAGATGGTGAGTGGACTGACTTCCCCACCCTCTGTTTCCTTCCTTCCTTCTTTCTTTCCTTTTCCATCCTTCTATTCTTCCCTCTTCATTTTCCTTCTTCCTCCCTCTTCTCTTTTTCTCTCCCTTTCCACTGATTATTTTTAAAACATGTTTATTTTTCAGTTGGATTATTTGTTTTTGTGGGGGGGGTGTGGAGTTGTAACGTCATGATGAGCACCGGGGGGTGTACAAGTGCCGAATCACTATAGTGCGCACCTGACACCAACATTACACCGTATGGCAACTATGCGAATTAAAATAAAATAAAACAAAATAATAAAATAAAAAAATAAAAAAGAGACGAGAGGACTAAAAATATAAAAATAAAATAAAACGAGTCTATTTTGTTCCTTGCTATTCTTGGCCAACCAACTAAGACTCTTTGTATGGAGATCTTCTTGCCAAAGCATATTAAGCTCCCCACGGTTGCTAAACTTAGACCAGCCTGTTGCTGCTCTCTCTCGGAAGGCCTGCAATACCACTAACAAGAAAGGTCGGAGGTCGGAGGGTTCTTGTTCGGAGCAAAGGGGGCTGCTTCACTCAGAGCTTCCCAGAAGGAAGACAGAGTCTGACAGGAAGATCCGAGGCCTCGGGTATCATCCATAACAGAGCAGGTAACATCTCGCTCTCTGCCAAGTCAGTGCGGCTGCCAATCTCCGAAGCCATTTTTAAAATTGCCTTTTGGCCAGCTCAACACAGTGTCCATATGACAGCCTGACAGCCGGGGGTGACAATAGAGAAAAGGCAGTTTCCCGGGGGGCAGGTGGTTTTGATGCTTCCTTTAATTCTCTCCAAAGCACCATGTGGAAGTTATGTGCAGACACGCATCCAAAAAGAACTGAGACCCAAGAAAGACACAAAGAGGGAGAGGAGATACACAGGCGCTTGAATAATGGGGCAGATGAATGAGGTTTTAAAAGGTGGAGAATAGGGGCGCCTGGGTGGCTCAGTTGGTTAAGCGACTGCCTTCGGCTCAGGTCATGATCCGGGAGACCCGGGATCGAGTCCCACATCGGGCTCTCTGCTTGGCAGGAAGCCTGCTTCTCTCTCTCTCACTCCCCCTGCTTGTGTTCCCCTTCTGGGTGTGTTTCTCTCTGTCAAAATAAATAAAATATTAATAAATAAATAAATAAAAGGTGGAGAATAGAGTAGGGAGAGAACTGGGGTTGAATTCTAGTTCTGCTGCCTGCTGCCTGGGACGAGCTAGTGAGCCTCTGCTTCCTCCTGTGGACGATGCTGATAATAATAAACTGAGAGTAACTGGGAAGTGGTGTTTGTAAAAAGCATCTTTCAGGTGGCCTGGTGTACAGCAGGTGGGAATGACATTCCAGGTACGTTTCTGAGCTTCTGTTTCCTCAGGTCTAAAATGGAAAGAGATCACAATGCCCCTTAATAAAGCTCCTTGGCATAAGTTAAAAGAGGCCTCCCGCAAATGGTAAGCACTGTGTATGTGTGCCTTCGTTCTTACTCATCCCCCCATCCCCAAGCCTCCACGTTGCAGATTACAGTTTCCAGAGTGGAACACAACTGTATCTCCCATCCTACCTACTCTTAAGAACCTTGCCACTTCCTCATCAGGGAGTGGAATCTGGGTCCTCTTCCTATGACTCTGGGTGGAGGCGAGGGCTGGGAGCACGCTTGTAGTTAGAGTGGTAGAAATAATTCCGTGGGGCTACAGAAGCTAGGTCATATAGGGCAATGTAACTTCCGTCTCATAGTTGGAATAGTTACCCTTGAAGCTTTCATCCGGCAAGTGAGAAATTGACTTCTCCGGATGGCTGCCATCCGACGAGGAAGCCCAACCTCGCCCAGGTGGAGACACCATGGAAAGAGTTCCCAGGTGCTCCAACACCAGCCCCCACAGTGACTGCCTGACCACAACCTCATCAGAGATGGGAACCAGAATCATCCAGCCGAGCTCCTCCTGAATTCCTGATCTGTGTCAATGAGAAATGCAGATGTTGACCACATAACAAAGCCTAATTGGAAGAGAAATATGGTGGCCATGACATGCTTCAGAGGCACACTACCGTTGGGTTCAAAGCTCAGGCCCTGGATTCAGGGAGGATCAGGATTTAAATTGGCCCTATTATTTAGGGCCGTGTCATCTTTACTAAAACCACATACCTAAAAAAGGTGACAAATATAATGACAAAGTTGTAGGATTTTTGTCAGGAGAAAACAGGTGGTTCTGGTAAAGTACTTAGCATCAAAACTAAGCATCAAAACTGACATAGGGTAGACCCATCTCAGATGTTCTTTGTCCCCACCTCCACCACCAATGTCAACACCGTCACCAGAAAACCTATCCCATTCATTAAGATGGGGTTTGCTCCTAAGGCCTTAGAGTTGGCTAAAATTAAGCCCCTTCTATAATCACACTTCGTTCCGGTAGACACTTTCCCTTTGACCCATACTCTGTACAACTACACTTCTCAGCCTTCATGCTAATATCACAATCATAAGGAATTATTTCAAACCATCGGTCAGTCTTAGCTGCATGGGACAGCTCCCCACAATCAGCTATCACCTTAGCCTCAATGTTCTTAATGGTCACAGTCATCATTGCAACTAATGGCCAAATATCCTGGAGCCGGAGATCGGTTTTGATGGAGAACTATCCATCCCTAAGACAGCTGACCCATTACGTTCAGGCTCAGAGGACATACAATAAGCCAACAGAAAAAAAAAAATAACGTTCAAAAAGAGAAAGTGTATTGAAAACAGCATTATAATTTGCTCAGTCACTCATATGTTCATATATTCATTTGGTCATTCAACAGACAGTTCTTGATAGCTTACTCTGTGCCAGACTCCCACGACACAGAAACTTGAGCAAAGTAGACGTTCTGTCCATCCTCGTGAAGTTTTCAGGCTGGTGGAAAGGAGCTGGACTCGTTGTTAAATGACCTAGTTTTTGAATCTGACTCTCTCACTTGCAACATATTTAATTTGCTTAAACTTTTCTCAGATTCATCCTTTCCTTAGGGTTGTCATGAGGATGAAATGAATTATGTATGAAGAGGGCACACCATGGCACCTGGCAATGTGCATGTCTGTTTTCTGAAAGGTCAGGTAACTGGTAGGCTCTGGATTCAGGATATAAGCCTAGACATGTCTGTCTCCCACATTTGTGCTTTTAAATTTTCTAGTTATGTCTATTTTGATATTCTTCCCAAGTCATTATTTCAACACTCATTCAAAATTTGAAAGAAAAAAGTTTTTCCACTTCCTTCTTTAAAGAATTTAATTTAATTTAATTTATTTGACACACAGAGAAAGCATGCACACAAGCAGGGGGAGCAGCAGAGGGAGAGGGAGAAGAGGCTCTCCGCTAAGCAGGGACCCCGAGGTGGGCCTTGATCCCAGGACTCTGGTATCATGACCTGAGCCAAAGGCAGACCCTTAACCAACTGAGCCCCCCAGGCGCCCCCTTACCATACTTTTTTATCCTTCTTCTGCAGAACCCAATGCAATAAGCATTAACTAATATGAAGGTCACAAGGCAACTAGTATCATTACAGAAAAAAGTAACAGGAATGATTGTTTCTTCAGGTTATACTTGGGAAGCTAGAGTAAAATGTTGGGTTAGACAGGATGTCTTTAAAATTTTTTAATATTGGAGTAGAGCTGACATACGATGCTATATTGGCTTCAGGTGTAAAACAGTGATCTGACAATTCTGTGCTCATTCCAGTAAGTGTGGTTATCATCTGCCACCACACAGCGTCATTACGATATTATTGACTCCACTCCTTACTTTGTACTTTTCATCCCAGGGACTTACTGATTTTATAACTGGAAGCTCGTACCTCTCAATCCCCTTCACCTGTTTCATCCATCCCCTCACCCATCTCCCCTCTGGCGACCACCAGGTTGTCCTCCCTGACTCTGTTTCTGTTTTGGCTTGTTTGTTTTGTTGCTTAGATTCCACGAATGTGTGAAATCACACTGTATTTGTCTTTCTCTGTTTGACTTCACTTAGTATGATGTCCTCTAGGCCCATCCTGATCTAAATAGAGCAGCAGAAAGACCCACAGTCAGCATCCAGTTAGAAAGAGCTTCTCTGGCCATGTGGTAATTTATGGGCCTGATTTCTTTTATTTAAAAGTTGGAAATATTACAAAATTTATTAATGATCTAAAGGACTGCCATTAAAAATCCACTGGCTTACTGCACTGTCGGTAAAGTCTTTCTAGATCTCTGAGTGTATCATGTTGAACACCACATTGCAATTCTTCTCTTGCCTTCCACAGCCCTACTTACTCTTGGGTTACTTTTGAAAAAATAAACATCTCATCAGACAATGCACTTCCATTATTCTCTGTCTTTTGCACCATTTACCATTATGTTCTCTTCAGAATACTGGTTTTAGGAAATGCTCTATTGGAAAAAAAGAGCTGTGGTCAATACAGTTCTGAGTAATACCGCATACTCCACTCCCTTTCCCCTTGGAAATGATATTCACATCGACATTTCAAATGCTCTGGGGAATCCTGTAACAGATAAACCTGGCTAGCTTTGTTGAACCCGTTTTTTAATAAACATTGGATTCCTCTTTTTCTGGAAGCCCTTAGGAACTAGAGTTTATTAACTATAGTTTGGGAAACACGGATATATTCAAATCCTCTTCATTCATTCATTCATTCATTCTTTCCTTGTCCATTATTCATTCACTTGGCAAATATGTACTTAACATCCTGCCCGACTCTGGGGAATTTTCAGAGTGAACGACAGAAAGCAAGACAGGTTTGGTACGGCTGTCATGAAGCTTATCGTTTTGCCTGAAGGGCAGACAAGTATACATGCCGCAACCACAAAACATGGCAAGAGCTATCTTGGGGGAAATAGAATTGCAGCAGTGCATAGGGTTAGGACTTGATCAGTCTGGGGGAATGGTTAGGGAGGGCTTCCTGGAAGAAGTGGCTTTATATGGGAACCTGAGGGAGACATGGGATTTAGTTGGATAGAAATCAGGGGCAGAAATGGGAAGTGTGATGTGGGCAGGGTCAACTGCTTCTATAAAGTCCCCAAATCAGAGAAGACATGGGTTGACTGAGGGATCAGAAAATGTCTCAACTCAAAGGCCACCATGAAGTCTTCAATATCCCTTCGTCCCCACCCCCAGAATCTTCCTCTGTCCTCTTACCATATCTAGCTTGCTTGCAAAGTGGATGTTCAATAAACGTTTGTGGAATTGCTATTTCCCTTGTGGTAATCTGATTGCAGATATGATCGGTTGAAGCACAGAGCTACACATATACACACGCATTCCATCGCCAACACTCTTAAATTCAAAATAAAGGAGTAGTTTTTAAAAAGCTTTATTGCTAGAAGTATATATAGGTGTTGTTTTATTAATTTTATTTCCACTTTATTTTTAATTAAAAAAATTATAGATATGTCATTGTGAATGGTGGGGTAATTTTCTTCCTTAACTCTGTTATTGTTTAATCTCCTTTAACATGTTTTCCATTATTAGGCAGCTTGCTTTTGTGACCTAGCAGATAGGGAGGTAAAAGTTTAATTGGGAAGATTGAATCGGATGCTTAGCATTGAGCATACCTAAAAGCCCAGAGGTTGGACTCAGCATCTCTCCCTGCAGTTGCCATAAATTCCTGCCCACTATCACCTCCTTGGTTCTCAGACACACAGCAATTCCTGCCTTTCTTTCTATGGCTGCTGCCTGGTCATCAAAGAAGAACCATCCCTTTTGTCATCTGTAGACCAGAGGATAATGTCTCTTAATTAACGAAGGGAAGTGGTGCAATGTAGTGAGAATATTGCAATCGTTTCCAATTAATCCCACATGCAGTTTGGCAAAGTTAATAATCCATAAAGTGACCTAGGATCTAAATATGGAGAACAATCATCTTTTATCGGTCGTTTTCCTCTTGTTCCGGCAAAAGAAGACAATTCAAACGCTGGATGCATAGAATGTCTACAGATTTATAGTATCATAAATTCTTAAATATAATCGAGAATAGAAATGTATGCATGTCTTTCATATCTGCTGAGCCCCCAAATGTTTTCCAACCTCTGCAATCATCACACATTGACTGGCATCAATCCAACCACCACTAGAGAAATTAGTGGGATTAGATATACCATTTGTTACCAAAGCAGAGACGCCATCGTGGTCATGGAAAAAGAGGAATTAATTAACTTCATCGGACAGTAGCAGATCTAGATTCTTTGAGGACAGAGAATGTGTTTTGTACACCCATTAACCCCTACAAATGCCTCATGTAATCTCTTACCCCAGATCCATTATGCTTTTTTTTTTTAAAGAGAGAGTGCAAGTGGGGATTGGGGTGTGGGGGGAGCCCAATGCAGAGCTTGATTCCACGACCCTGAGATCTTGACCTGAGCCCAAGTCAGGTCAGACAACTGAATTAGCCACCCAGACACCCCACTGTTGTTGTTGTTTTTTTTAACTTGGGGTGAAATGCATATAACATAAAATTCAGCATTTTACTCATTCCAAAGTGTGTAATTCAGTGCCATTTAGTACATTCACAATGTTTTGTAACCATATCGTCACCTAGTGCCATATTTTCATCATCCAAAAAGGAAGTCCTATACCCAGAAGCAGTCACTCCCTGTTTCCCCCTCCCTATCAGCCCCTGACAATCACTAATCTGCTTTCTGCCCCTATGGATTTCCATATTTTGGATATTTAATACAAACAGAATTGTATGTGGCCTTTTGTGTCTGGCTTCTTTCCCTTTGCATGTTTTCAAGACTCAGCCATGTTGTAGCTGAAATAGTATTTCATTCCTTTATATAGGTGAATAATTTTCCACTATATGCTACATTTGGTTTATCCATTCATCATTTGACGGACATCTGAAGTGTTTCCACCTTTTGGCCATGGTAAAGAATGCTGCTATGAACATTTCTTTTTCTTTTTCTTTCTTTTCATTTTTTATTTTTTTATTTTTAAAAATATTTTATTTATTTATTTGACAGAAAGAGAGATCGCAAATAGGCAGAGAGGCAGGTAGAGAAAGAGAGGGAAGCAGGCTCCCTGCTGAGCAGAAAGCCTGATGTAGGACTCCATCCCAGGCCCCTGAGATCATAACCCAAGCTGAAGGCAGAGGCTTTAACCCTCTGAGCCACCCAGGAACCCCTGCTATGAACATTTCTGTACAAAGTTTTGTTTGAACACTCATTTTCAATTCTTCCAGGTATCTACCTAGTGGTAGGCTTCCTGAATTACATGGAATCTCATATTTAACTTATTGAGGTGCATGTATACTTTTTATTGAATATCACCAGGATTACGCAAAGGTTGAATGTAGTTGGTAGGGAAAAACCTATACTTGCTGAAATGCCTTAATAAAAATGCTATCAAGCGCGGGGATGTGCTTGCTCATCTCACAATGGGTCAGGAAAATTTGTGTGGGATCACTCCTCTCTCCACTAGCTCAGAGGCTGCTTCCTTCAGCAGATCTTTGTGGCTAAGTACCTGGGCACTGGAGGAGGATTATGTGAGTTTCAATACCAGGCCTGGGATTTATCAGTGTGTGATCTTAAACTAGTTACTTAACATCTAAAAGTTTCATTGTTTGTAAATGGGGGAAACTAGCTATAATGACTACATAGGGTTGTGGTTACTTTCAAGAGGATGATGTATTTAAAAGACTTACTATATTGGTTGGCTAATAAATGCTGAAGAAATGTAAGCTTGGATTGTATTCATACCTCTTGATATCCCCTTTAAGGAGCACAGGGCTGGCACATAAAGGTCACTTAATTATAACTGAATATGTAACATGTTTAATGGGAATTGCCTTGGTCATTTTGGGGTTTATGAACCCCCTGTCCCTTCCTCCCTCCCTCCCTTCCTTCCTTCCTTTCTCCCTCCCTTCCTTTCCTTCTTCTTATTTTGTGTTGAAATATCTCATGTTCTAAAGAGCGAGCAACAGATGGAATTTGGCATTGGAGATCCAGTGTCCACGAATATGAGAAGAGATTCCCTTACGGATGATTCTTGTTTTATCACTTTGTGGGCTAGGGTAGCTGTGGGCAGCATAGGTGAGTTCATGAATTCAGTGTTGCCTGCTTAAATTTGTGTATACCTTGGCGAGGAGCTTCTCCAAAAGGAAACATCCAAACACTCTGAGTGTATTAGAAAATATATGTTTATTAACTCAGGCCCGTCTGTGGAATTCTGATCACAAGCCCTACACCATTTATCATGAATGCCTTAAAACAGTTCAGTCTACTTTGCATGATTTTTCTATGCCAGTGAACACCTTCAGCCCTACAAACATCAGATAGTATATACCTTTCCTGTGCAATTGTTTCTGGCTTCTAATCTGCTCCCGGTTCTCATGATGGTGCATCCCTGACTCACCCCTGCTGTGACCTACATCCATCACTCCCAACTCTGCAGCTTCCCAGAATCCCAGTGTTAAACTTGAAGGATTTTCAGCTCCCACTCCTCTCAGGTGAGAGAGCCAGGTCCAAGTGGAGAGATAGGAAGCAGTGAGAGAAGGAATGGTGTCTAGTGGTAAGAACTTCGTGCCGAGGAAAGATTTTGGAGCAGTGTGTTTGTTGGGGGACTAGATCCTATCTCTCCTTTTCTTTCTGTCAGCCTTCATGTGCCATGGTTTTCTGCTTGCTACTGTTCCCCATTGTAATATTCAGGAAAGACCCTTCATCTACTTTACAGAGGTGATTTATGTCATAACAAACGGTCATAAAGAGTATACCATGCAATGGGCCAAGGGACAGATATGATATAGGAAGTTGGTTAATTATCATGTACCTATCACTAATTTGTTACTACTCTGGGGATAGTTCTTAAAGGGGCATTTATTGCCAGTCTGGATTAACCTTTCACCAGCCAGAGATTTAGCTAAAAGTACGGGGGCCCAAGGACTTTCTGTAGGTGAACTCATGTGGGCAAGTGGCCTTGGCCATGAACCTCACGAGCCCCAAATGATTGCTCACATGGACTTGGTCCTATAGGGAGTCCAATAGAAACCAAGTGACAGCTGAATGAAAGGCTTTCCAAGAGCATTTTTTTGATGGCTACTCATTACGTAAACATAAAATCCAATGAAGACTATATGCTTGTTATGCAAACAGGCCAAGCCCCCAGTTTCCTCTTTCAGCCATATTGAAATCCTTAGGACCAATCTATACAGACATTTTGAAGCTACCATTGTCTTGGGTGATGGTCATCAGAATCATTTCAGTCTGTCCCAATTTTCCTGTCTTAGCACCTGTACTGAGCAGATAGCCAGGGTCTCTGCCCAAATGATACACATTGAGGGGCAGGCATGTTATGACACTGGAATTGATCGACCCATGACAGGCTGAGAAACTGAGATGGTATAAACCAGCAAAAACACTTAGGGCTTCATTAAACACGACCATCAACATGAAAATCTCCAACCTGTTTGCTTTTCCCAGGGCAAAGCCAGCATGAGCTGTGTGTAGGACAAGACACAGGAGGCTGCTAAGGGGCATTTCGTCACTTCTTGGCAGCACGTAGCTCCCAAGCAATAAAGCTCTTGGAAAAATTATGTCTCCTTCCACTCAAGGCTTGACATGCATTATGAATTCTAAACTGAGTTCTGGTCAGCCATCTATAAAGCAGTTTTATTTCCACTGAATATTTCACCATCCGAAAGAGAAACTTCCAGCCTGCTATCCTATAATTTAAGTTGCTTTAAAGTCCTTCTAAACCAATATATTGAGGCTTTCATGAGTTAAAACACAAGCCTCTGACGACTCTAGTCTCTAGGAGAAATTCATCTTTTTAGCACTGAGAAGAAAAGCAGCTTAAGAAGCCTGAACGGTTCCATCCTACACCATGAGTTATTTAATTGCAGTGGGAATGAATGCATGTACCAAGAATCGTTCCTTAATTAGTCGAAACCTAAAACAGCAGTTGTTAAATGTGTGATTTCAGTTGATGCAATGGGGTGTGCTTTGCTGTTGCGTGGCAGACAACGATGCTCTTCAGGTTTTATTTTTAAAGTTTAGGTAATTATAACTTAAATTAACAGTGGGGTGAGGGGGGAAATGAATCATTTATTTGCCTCTCCTATTGCAGCTTCTCTCCCCTAAAAGTGTTTCCCTTCGTGTAGCATCTACCTAGCTAGCGAGGTGTTACTCTGTGTCCCGAGGACTTCGGCATCTGAGATTTGATCACAAATTGTATCGGCAACGTTCCAAGACAGGTGATGGCCACCCTAATTCATTATAAAACAGGGAAGACAATGCACAGCTGTAATTCAGGACATTT
>PITA01033757.1:0-12375 GCA_004023965.1 Spilogale gracilis | reverse complement strand
TTTTTTTTTTTAAGATTTATTTATTTATTTGACAGAGAGAAACACAGCGAGAGAGGGAACAGAAGCAGGGGCAATGAGAGAGGGAGAAACAGGCTTCCCGCCAAGCAGGGAGCCTGATGCGGGGCTTGATCCTGTAACTCTGGGATCATGATCTGAGCCGAAGGCAGACATCCAACGACTGAACCACCCAGGCACCCAACTATGTAGATATCTTTCAGAAGTCTAGGTTAGTCGAATCTGGGAGAGTGAGGGGGATAGCAAGGATACAGGTTTGGGGATACTTAAATAGTTAAAGGATGGGACTCTGAAGAAGATGGGGACAAAGACCAAACCCCCAACCTTCAAGGCTTCTCCAAGAATAAAGAATATAAACTTACAGCATTTCTCACTGCTTCAAGATAGTAGAACATGGTAGGAAGCATCACACTTGTTGGCAAGTTCCATCTCCCTCAGATAATAACTCTCTTGATGTAACTGCCCACCAGGCCCCAAACTTTACACAGTTAATTCATTTAAACCTCAATGACATGCCTATGAGACAGATGGTATGAGCTGAGTTTTACAGACAAAGAAACCTACACTGGCAAAGTAAAATAACTTGCTTACATTACCCAGTGGCCAAAAGTTGTAACCAGGGCTCAAAAGAGGTTCCTTTCTCCTGAGCTCTTCCCATTGAATTAGGAGTCCATCCCAGAACCTGTGCCTCATATCTGCAATGGGAGTGAACTACGGAATGAGGATCCATTGCAAACTTTTGAAGTAGAAGGACCATCTTAGGGCACAAGAGCAAGGGGAAAGCAAAAAAAAAAAAAAAAGTGTTTCCTTCCTTTGGTTTTTCTATAAATTTAAATTTAAAAAAAATATTTTATTTATTTATTTGACACAGAAAGACACAGTGAGAGAGGGAATGCAAGCAGGGGGAATGGGAGAGAGAGAAGCAGGCTTCCCACGGAGCAGGGAGCCCGATGTGGGGCTCAATCTCATGACCTGAGCTGAAGGCAGATGCTTAACAACTGAGCCACCCAGGAGCCCCTCCTTTGATTTTTTTAAAAAGATATTTTATTTATTTTAGAGAGAACAGGGGGAGGGGCAGAGGGAGGAGCAGAGGGGGAGGGAAAAGAAGGTTGAAAGAATCTCAGGCAGACTCCTCACTGAGCCTGGTGCCTGATGTGGGACTGGATCTCACAACCATGAGATCATGAGCTGAACTGAAACCAAGAGTTGGATGCTTAACCAACTGAGCTGCCCAAGTGCCCCAATTCTTTTGATATTTTTAAAAAGATTTTATTTTAGGGGCGCCTGGGTGGCTCAGTTGGTTAAGCAACTGCCTTCGGCTCAGGTCATGATCCCGGAGACCCGGGATCGAACCCCACATCGGGCTCTCTGCTCGTCCGGAAGCCTGCTTCTCCCTCTCTCACTCCCCCCTGCTTGCGTTCCCTCTCTATCTGTGTTTCTCTCTGTCAAATAAATAAATAAAATCTTTATTAAAAAAAGAAGATTTTATTTTATTTATTTGACAGAGAGAGAGATCACAAGTAGGCAGAAAGGCAGGTAGAGGGAGAGGAGGAAGCAGGCTCCCCGCTGAGCAGAGAGCGGGACACCGGCCTCCATCCCAGGACCCTGAGATCATGACCTGAGCTGAAGGCAGAGGCCCAACCCACTGAGCCATCCAGGCGCCCCTTTGATATTTTTGAACAACTGCTGTGTTTAGGAGTCACTGTATAGCACAACCGTTAGGATAAATGGGCTTCAAAGTTGGATACACTGGATTCCAATGCTGGCTCCTTAATTAAGCATAGTTACAGAGGAGGGTATCTCAGAGTACTGATATTGAGTGCCCCCATTCAGAAAGTGAAATGATCAGCCTCAGGGGTTGTTTCAGGATTAAATGAGATAGCATGTTGAAGTGTTTTTGCAGTTCCTGGCACATTGTGTGGGTTATTGTTTTGTTATTACACAACAGTTATTAGATGTTTAGGAACAACAAAGAATAAGATTCTGCCTTTGCCCACTCAGCCTTCAGAGCAGTCGATAAAAGGGAAAAGCGTGCTTCTGGAAACCACTGAAGTCCAACGGGTGGCCAGGACTTCTAACCCAAGAGTGTGTGTGAACAGCTTAAGGGCTGAGATGGCTCAGGATGGAAAGTTCTCGTGATTCTATCAGTAGAAAGAGCACTGGACTTGCAGCCAGACAGCTCTGAGTACCAGCGAGCCAGTCTCAGTGTTCTTAAACAGGGACCACACTCCCTACCCTCCCGAGGAGAGTTGCTCAGAGCTAGATGATTCACAAGAAGGCTGTTGCGTACCTAGAATAATGAAGAAATTCCATAAATTTCTCTAGAATTGGCTTGTCTCAGGACAGGAACAGCGAGCGAGGAAGCACTCCCGGAGGCCTAGGGGGGTCAGCGGAACAGAAAAAGCCGAGGTAGACTCGGGCAGAGGACGCTCGGTGCAGTTTCATTACACAGTAACCTCCTGCTCGCGGCGCGTGGTCCTGTGCCTGTAGAACCTACACCTTGTCAGGTGTTACCTAGCAACAGCGTCCTAGAGTCTGCCCAGGGACCAACCAGCGCAGACCTCGTTGTTTCAGTGGTGGAGTGGTCCAATTACTGGGCGCTGCCGGAAGCATTCTAGCCAATCTCCGCCTCCGCGTTCCAATACGGGCTTAGGAATTGCATTAGCCAGAGCAGAGCTTCGGAACACTGACTCTCTCTCTCTCTCTCTCTCTCTCTCTCTCTCTCTCCCCACCTCCCTCCCTCCCTCTCCCTCTTCCTCTCCCCCTCTCCCTCCTTCTTTCCCTCCCTCTCTCCCTCCCTCCTTTCTCTCTCTCTCAGATTTTTTTAATTGATGACTGATTGATTGATTGACAGAGAAAGAGACACAGCGAGAGAGGGAACACAAGCAGGGGGAGTGGGAGAGGGAGAAGCAGGCTTCCTGCTAAGCAGGGAGCCCGACGCGGGGCTCTATTCCCAGATCCTGGGATCATGACCCGAGCCGACAGACGCTTAACGACTGAGCCACTCAGGCGCCCTTCGGAGCTGGCTCTTGACAGATAAGGTCAACCGGAACGAGTAACAAGCTTCCGAGTGCATCTGAATAACGTTTGTGAAGGCAGGTCGCCGCCATATTCTCTTGGGGCGTTTTCCGGTCCCGTTGTCCACTCTGAGTACCAGAGTGACCCAAGATGCCGTCATTCCTCCTTTCCGACTGAAGCTTGGCCCTATGCGAAGCCGGATCCCGGCCAGCTCAGACGTTGGGCCCAGTGGGGCAGGGTCTCCTCAGCCCGGAAAAGACAGTAGGAGAGTGGGAGAGGGAGAAGCAGGCCTCCCGCTGAGCAGAGAGCCTGATGTGGGGCTCGATCCTGAGACTCAGGGATCATGACCTGAGCCGAAGGCAGACGCTTAGTGACTGAGCCAACCAGGCACCCCCCCCATCTTAACTATTTTTTAAGTGAACATTGGCACTGTTGCTGTTGGGCAACCAATCTCCAGACCTTTCTCCTCCTGCAAAACCATAAACTCTATACTCATTAAACTCTTCCCTGTTTCCCCCATCACCCAACCACTATCACAATCACCCAACCTCCTGCTTCTATGATTTTGATATTATAGACACCTCATATAAGTGAAATCATACATTATGGCTTATTTCACTTAGCATAATGTCCTCAAATTTAATCCAAGTTGTAGCATATATCAGACTTTTCTTCCTTTTTTGGCTGGATGGTATTCCATAACATGTTATCAACCATGTTTTGTTGTGAATTTGCTGCTATAAACATGTAGACAAACAGCTCTTCAAGGCCCTACTTTGAATTCTTGGGGCACATACCCGAAGTGGAATTGCTGGGTCATAAACTAATTCTATTTTTAATTTTTTTAGAACCCATCATACAGTTTTCCATAGTGGCTGCACCATTTTACATTTCTATCCATGGTGCACAGGATCCTAGTTACTCCACATCCTGGTCAGCACTTGCTCTTTCTTTTCTTCCTTTTCTTTCTTTCTTTCTTTCTTTCTTTCTTTCTTTCTTTCTTTCTTTCATAGTAGGCCTTCTAATGGTTTGGAGAACAGCACAATTTTTAAATATCAAACACGTTTATCTACTCATCCCTGTTTTAAATAACTGCTTTAAAAAAGATTTATTTATTTATTTTCAAGGAAGAGCGACAGAGCCTGTGCTCCAGCAGGGGGAGGGGCAGAGGGCAAGAAGCAGACTCCCTCTAAGTGGGGAGCCCCACACCTGGGCTCAGTTGGACCAGCCTGGGTTCAAGACCTGAGCCAAATCCAAGAGTCAGAGGGAGCCACCGAGACGCCCCTAAACAACTGCTTTTAATGTAATTTCTCTAGCTTTTTCTCCAGGTTTCAGTCAGTGAGGAGTTATTTGTCTTTTTTCTTTCTTTCTTCCTAATTGATTCACAATGCCTGTCTTTTTGTCTGTTTTTCTCAACTATGTCAAGAGACCGTCTTAGAATTCCCTGCAGCGTGTCAGTGCTATCACTGTGGCTTTCTCATGGTAGATCCCGTGTGAATCTTCACAGATTTACCAATATGCTGGGAAAAGGGTGTCACCTGAGGTGAAGTATGCAAGAGGCTGACTGGCCTGCCTTCGGATGATTATGTAAGTTATACTAAGCTAAGAGTCAAGTCTGCACCGCCTAACGATGTCTTTATTACCTCGAGACTGGGCTCTTCCAGCCCTCCGGGCATCCAGACCTTTGTACATTTGTGCGTCTACCTCAAGGGGTTGTAAGCACCACCAAGAGCAGTCCCCTTAGAGCCACCTCTTTCCAGCCCCCAGCATTGTGTTTGAAGCCGTCACGTTTAGTCGTCATCAGACACGGAGACATGCAGGTGCTCTGGGACTAAACCTTGGGTCCGACCCAGCGGAGACCTGAGAATCTAGAAGGCTGTGGAGAACCAGGTAACCTCCACTGTCGAGGAGGCTTTGTTTCGCTCCCTGCTGTGTACCCTGCTCCTATAGCTGTGCTCAACACAGGAGCGTTCAATGCAAGTTGGAGCGTGGTTCAAGTCTTAAGTGCAAAGACGGCAGGCAGCCTCCAACAGCGACGCAGACCCGGCTCTGGCGAGACTGAGGCCGAGCCCGCTCGGGAGAACGAGCGGTGCTGTGGGTCCTGGGGCAGCCGGGCTGCGGCGCAGTCCCTTTACACGCGCGGCCACCGCGCTCCGCGCGGAGCAGGTGCTCGGAGCCGGTGGGGGGTGAGTGCCAGCGGTTGGCTGGGGCTCCAGGAAGAGGGCGGGCCGGCACGCTGCGGCCGGCTTGCCTCCAGCGGAGTGATGCGCCGCGACCCAATCAGAACGCAGCTCCTACTTCCTGCCCCGCACCACCCAATGACCGTGCGGGGGGCGGGAGAAGGGAGAGCGTGAAGCCCGTGGTGCCATGATCCTTGAGGGCTAACGCCTTCTATCCCAGATACAGCGGAGGGGAGGGTGAGCATTCTTCCACCGTGGCAGCTGGCATCCTCCGGTTCTCTAACCCAGGTCCTTGTAGGACCGGTAAGAATAACTCCGGAGGGGTCTGCACTGGCCCCACAAGACGCTGGTCCTGGTGTCTTTCGTGCCTCCTGGGAGGCGCTGTGACCCCGAGCACTGGCCGGGTTCCTCCCGGTCGCGTCTAGAAGCCCGGACTCGCCGGCGAACCCGCGCGGAAAAGCTCTGGACTCATGGCGCCGTGCCGAGCCCCGCGCCTCGCCCGCGGGCAGGGAGAGACCCAGTCTAGGCGAGCGAGGCCGGGCGCCGTGAGCTTCGCGGACGTGGCCGTGTACTTCTCCCCGGAGGAGTGGGGCTGTCTGCGGCCCGCGCAGAGGGCCCTGTACCGGGACGTGATGCGGGAGACCTACGGCCACC
This sequence comes from Spilogale gracilis, assembly GCA_004023965.1. Lineage (NCBI taxonomy): Eukaryota > Metazoa > Chordata > Mammalia > Carnivora > Mephitidae > Spilogale > Spilogale gracilis. The sequence continues at coordinate 6,508 of PITA01033757.1, read as the reverse complement.
TGGGCGCGCTTGGTGAGGCCCAGCCCACGGAGATTTTTAGATTTTTAGACTCAGGTCAGGATGCGACCGAGTGTCTTGTTGGGGAGGGTCTTCTCCGCTCGGGTTCAGAAGGCTGTACCCACTCCTGCAGAAGAAGCCCCTGATCTAGGCTCCATCCTCTCACCCTGTCCGCTGTTGGCCTCTTCTCCTCTAGGATTCGCAGGCCGCAAACCGGCCCTCATCTCCTGGCTGGAGAGAAAGAAGGAGGTGTGGAGCCCAGAGGCCGAGGATCCCGAAGTCGGGATGAGGCATCCACGATCTGGGCTAGGTGAGGAAAGTGGGGCTGAGCTAGACGGCAGCCTCTCTTGGGAGCAAGCCCTGGGCAGGCCCTTTCTTCCCGCAGCCTCCTTCCCACACACATCCTCTCTTACAGACCCCAGTTGGTATGAATGCTCTGAGCATTGTCTTCCTACAGTTCCTTTACCAGACCTGGTGCCTTCCTTGGGTCAAGGACAGCTAGGTAGGGGGAAGAGACGTTGGGGCTAGAATTTACTGAGCTTTCTTCTCTATGTTCCCAGAGTGTCTGTGTGCCTCAGAAAGGGGCCAGAAGTTCACTTAGTGACATCGGTGATTTTGGCCCAGGGGGTGTCTGCTGTTTTTATATACACTGACTTGCGGTTCATTCCAGTGCCTGGAGAAATCTCTGTGTCCGATGAAATGCTTGCACTTAGGGGCTTTAACACAGCAGTGATTGCTTATTTCCAACAGGCAGTACGAGCCCTCACCTTCTAACAAACTGAAATTTTCCAAGCCCTACCTGGGGGAGAGGGGGCTGTGGGCCATGGAATAGGGAGAAAGCTGCTGCCCGAGATGGGCCTGGCGGCTCTGAAACAGGGTCTAGAACAAAGAAACACCCTGCTCCTGCTCCCTTCACCTCCACCTCCCCACTGTGAGGGAAAACAGAGGCATGATCATATAAGCACTCAACAATTCGTTTCCATTCTCTTGTCTCTTTAGAAAGCAAGAAAAAGAACAAACCCAGCAGCAAAATCGGGGCCAAGGACCTTGAGGATGCTCCTGTGAAGAACACACCACCAGTGAGGGCCAGGCCAGTTCCATTTTTCAGGGGCTGTGACCATCTGTTGCCTCAGCTGTCCACAGACACGGGCCAGCAGTGCACCGAGACCCCCAAGAGGTCCTACCCCTGCCTGGAATGCAGCCGTTCTTTCAGCTACCCATCCCTCCTAGCCAGCCACCAGCGGGTCCACTCGGGGGAGCGGCCCTTTCCCTGTGACCAGTGCGGTCGTTGCTTCCGCCAAAGAGGCAATCTGGCTGTCCATATGCGCATACATACAGGGGAGAAACCCTTCTCCTGCCCAGACTGTGGGAGGCTCTTTGCCTACCCCTCCATGCTGGTCAGGCATCGACGAATCCACTCTGGGGACCGTCCATACGTCTGTGGGCCTTGTGGGGTTCAGTTCTCCCAGAGGGCTCACCTCGTTCAGCACCAGCTGCTTCATACAGGGGACAAGCCTTATTCATGTCCAGATTGTGGCCGCTGCTTCCGCCAGACAGGGGCCCTGGCCATCCATAGACACAGACATGGTGGGGAGAAGCCATACTTGTGCACTGAGTGTGGACGCCACTTTACACACCCTTCCCTCTTGGCTATCCACCAGCGCACCCATACTAGGAAGAAGCCCCATATCTGTTCTGACTGTGGGCAGGGCTTTGCCTACCCCTCCCTTCTGACCAATCATCAGCGGGTCCACTCTGGTGAGCGCCCCTACCCTTGTACCCACTGCAGTGCCCGCTTTGCCCAGCAAAATAACCTGCTTCAGCATCAGCTCATTCACACAGGGGAAAAGCCCTATGTGTGCCCTGATTGTGGCCGCTGCTTCCGGCAAGGCGGCTCTCTGGCTGTCCACAGACGCACACATACAGGGGAGAAGCCCTACTTCTGCCCGGAGTGTGGGCACCGATTTGCTTCTTCCTGTGTCCTTAACAGCCACAGGCGCAGCCATTCTGTCGAGAGGCCCTTCTCTTGCTCCCAGTGTGGGAAAACCTTTAAACGAAAGAGTGCCCTGGAAGCCCACCAATGGATCCATTGTACAGGTGGGACAAGTCACAGGGGTGACAGACCTCTGTTACCACGCCCAGCCCAGGCTTCTGTTCCTGAGGGTCAGGAACCAACAGTACACTTCCGACATTTTCCCGATATGTTCTCGAGTGTCTGAGTAAAGCAGTGTGAAGGAACAAATTTTTTTAAAGATTTTATTTATTAAAAAAAAAAGTGAAAAAAAAAAAAAAAAGAAAGGGAAGTGAGGATTAAGAAAGCGAGGTGAGGAAAAATTTAAGCTCTCCTCATTCCGAGGAACTAAGCTGTTTTATTTAACTCACTACAAAATTGCTCCCCTTTGGATTCTATATGACAATAAAAGTAAAACATATTTTTTAAACAACAAAAAAAAAAGATTTTATTTATTTATTTGACAGAGAGAAACAAGCTAGAGAGGGAACACAAGCAGGGGGAGTGAGAGAGGGAGAAGCAGGCTTCCCACCAAGCAGGAAGCCTGATGCGGGGCTCGATCCCAGGTCTCCAGGATCATGACCTGAGCCGAAGGCAGTCGCTTAACTAACTGAGCCACCCAGGCGCCCCAGAAACAAATGTTTTAAGGTTCTCCCTCACCAAGTGTTGGGAAAGAGGGGCACCGAGGGCAAAGGATAGGAGAAGGGAGAAAAAGGGAATCAGTCAACATGGAGATGGCAGGGGCTGAGCCACATCTAGAATCTAGGAGACACCTGGGAGCTGAGAGGGAGGACATCCGGAGTGAAAAGCATGACAGTCCTCCAGTCTGCTCCCAGCCCGGACTGCTGACCTCTGACCTTTCATCTCCAGGTTTCCCCTAACTCTAGATCTCAGGAGAACCAGTTTAGCCCCTGTTCAGTCTTGTCTCATCCCCTGCATCATAAACATCTCACTGACTATAAAATGAGTGCATTAATATTGCCTCTGAGGTGGTTGTGAGGATTAAATAATATTTAGTCGAAGCTGTCTAGTACAATACTTCTCATTTGTTTATCCTTCCAAGCTTTTCACGTTACAGTAGAGTTGTTTGAATATTGAGGACAGCCTTACTTATCATCCCTGCTGAAAACAACAGCATTTAATGTAAATTTTCTAGCTCTTTTACATGTCTTAGCAAGTTGGAAACTATTATTGCCTTGTTTTTTCCTTAAGTGATTCACAATGCTTACCTTTTCCTGTGCTCAACTCTGAGGTGAGAGATTGTGTTATAATGCCCTCGATTGTGTTACTGTGGCTTAAACACCCACACCTTTACTTACATATTAGGTGTCCCTCTCACAAGGTTGTAAGCACCATGGAGAGCAGTCACCTTAGAGCCACCTCTTTCCAGCCCCCAGCATTGTGTTTGAAGATGTCACGTTTAATCAGTCATCAGACACGGGGACATGCAGGTGCTCTGGGACTAAACCTTGGGTCCGACCCAGCGGAGACCTGAGAATCTAGAAGGCTGTGGAGAGCCATGTAACCTCCATGATCGAGGAGGCTTTGTTTCGCTCCCTGCTCCTATAGCTGTGCTCAACACAGGTGCGTTCAATGCAGGTTGGAGCGTTGTTCGAGTCTGAGCGCAAAGGCGGCAGGGAGCCCCCAACAGCGACGCAGACCGGGCTCTGGCGAGACTGCGGCCGAGCCCGCCCGGGGGGGGGGGGAGAGCGGTACTGTGGGTCCTGGGGCAGCCGGGCTGCGTCGCGGTCCCTTCGCACGCGCGGGGGAGGGTAAGCGCGGGCGGCTGGCTGCGGCTTCAGGAAAAGGGCGGGCTCGCACGACTTCCCTCCAGCTGAGTGATGCGCCGCGACCCAATCAGAACGCAGCTCCTTGCTTCCTGCCCCGCGCCACCCAATGACCGTGCGGGGGCGGGAGAAGGGCGTGAAGTGGTACGGTTATCCTTCAACGCTAAGGGCTTCGAGCCGGGGTGCTAAGCAATGGGCTCTCTGTAGGGAAGTGATGTGGCAGGCCCTGGACCACCTGGGCGTGGTCTAAGGGTCCCAGCTCTCTCCTCCGTATTTCAGCGGAAAGGGTACTGTTCAGCGTAGGTCCGGATGCGCCTGAGTGTGTCTGTTGATGGGAAGGGTCTTCGCTTGGCTTCCGGAGGCTGTACCCACCCCTGCCCAGGAAGCGCCTTATCTAGGTTCTATCCTTGCACCCCGCCTGTCGTTGACCTCTTCTCCTTAGGATTCTCAGGCCCCAAACCCTTTTTGTGTCCTGGAAATGGAAGAAGGAGGCGTGGAGCCCGGAGGCCAAACGTCCGGAGGCGTGGGTGAGGCACCCAGGATCTGGGCTAGGTGAGGAAAGCGAGCCTGAGCTGGACGGCGGTCTCTCTTGGCAGGCCGTTTCACCCTTCTCTTTAAAGACCCCAGTTCCTGGGGTGCCTGGGTGGCTCAGTTGGTTAAGCGACTGCCTTCGGCTCAGGTCATGATCCCGGAGACCCGGGATCGAGCCCCACGTCGAGCCCCACGTCGGGCTCCCGGCTCAGCAGGAAGCCTGCTTCACCCTCTCTCACTCCCCCTGCTTGTGTTCCTCTCTGGCTGTGTTTCTGTCAAATAAATAAAATCTTAAAAAAAAAAAAAAAAGACCCCAGTTCCTAAGAATCCGATGAATCTTCTCTTCTGGAGTTCTTTTTCCCAGATCTGGGGGCTTCCTTCCGTTCAAGAATAGCGGGTCCCTCTGGTCTCGGATAGGGGTTGGGGTGAGGCAACAGTTGGGGTTTGAAGTCTTTTTCCTTCTTTCCTCTGAGTACTTAGATTATTGCTTCCAATAGAACATTCCTCAGTTATGGGAATGTTCTGTGAGGTCGAACACAGAAGCCACTAGCCACATTTGGCCATTTAGCACTTAAAATGTGGCTAATGTGCCCAAGGAAGTGAGTTTTTTCATTTTAACTAACTTAAACCTAGAGAATAGGCATGGTATTTCTGACCGGCCTTGGAAAGAGGCCAAAAGGTCACTCTGGTTTGTTGGCCTGCCCCTGTTTTTCAGGGCATATTCTGCCGTGGGAAGCTGTCTAGAGCCCTCTACAGAGTTTAATGACTTGCCACCTTTCATTTAGGGTGGAAACAGGTGTTTCTGCGTGCCAGCTTCCCTCTGAAAAAACCCAGCCCTTCTTTATGAGAACCCTATATATTTCTGGAGGCCTGCGATAAGAAGGGATGGTTCTCTTTCTGAAAATGGGAAACTTCTACCTGAGGCTGGTGGGGCATCTCCGGGTGAGGGCTTTACCCTTAGATCCTTCTGCCCTGGATGAATGGGGTGAGTCTGGGGTGGCTCAGAGTACCCCACAAGCTTTAGTTCCAATTCTCTTGTCTGTGCAGAAAGCAAGAGTAAAGGAAGGGAGAAATGGGGTGAAGGAACTTAATGCAGCCTGTGCGAGAGGGGCTACCCTCCTCTTCCTCTTGGCCAACCCCCAGCAGCCCCCCTGTGCTGAGCAGCGTTTGGCTGTGACCCCACAAGCCCCTCCGCCCAGGCGAGACAGTCTTCCACTGCCACCACTGTGACTGCAGCTTTTGAAAAAGGGCGCTGGCCACCTATATAAGGAAGAAACTTTGTACACGTCTGCACCGTGGGCAGTCCTTTGCCGTCCCCTCAGTGTTAGACACAGGCTGATCCACTCTGGTGACTGTCCCCGTGTTGGGGGGGGGGGCGAGGGTTGTGCGGTGTCCACTTTTCCCAGAGAGCGCACGTGGTCTAGCACAGCTGCTCCACACAGGGTACACCTTTGTCGTGACCGCAGCTGCTGCTTGCCCGCGTCACAGGTGCAGACTGTGGGTGTGACCCCGCAAGCCCCTCCCTCTTGGCCCACCCCCTGCTCCTGCGCTTAAGTGAGCGCTTCCATCATTGTCCAGAGTGTGGGGCACAAGCTCCTCCTCGCGCGGAAGAGGCCTTACGGGTGCTGGGGCTGTAGGTGGGTACTTCGGCCACAGGCGCCCTCGGCCGGCCGTTCACAGATGCACACGCATACCCGGGAGATGATCCCTGCCCAGAGTGTGGCGTCGGCCCCTCCTGCCACTCCCTCCTGCTCAGCCGCTGGACCTCCGCTCAGATGAGAGGCCCTTTCTCCGCACCGAGCGTGAGGAAAGCTCCCAGGGGAAGTTTACCCAGCAGGGCCGCCAGCGAATCCATTGGGCAAACGTGGAGAAGCCAGGGGGCGTCTGGGTGGCTCATTCAGTTAATTGGCTGACTCTCGATGTCGGCTCAGGTACTGATCTCAGGGTTGTGAGATCGAATTCTACACTGGGCGTGGAAAGATTTTTGAGATTCTCTCTCCCTCTGCCCCTCACCCCCCTGCCCCATTCTTGCTTGCTGCCTCTAAAACAGCAAAACAAAAAACCTAAACATGGAGACCAAGTGTGGGAGACCTGTGCGGCAGCTTTCTCCCTTGGAGATCAGGACCCCTCAGTTCATGTACACTATTAGCTAAATTCCAGAAGTGTGGGTGCTGTGAAGAAG
>PITA01033756.1:0-12373 GCA_004023965.1 Spilogale gracilis | reverse complement strand
GACACGTCTCCAAAGGCAAAGGAGACAAAAGCAAAAATGAACTTCTGGGACTTCATCAAAATAAAAAGCTTCTGTACAGCAAAGGAAACAATCAACAAAACAAAGAGGCAACCCACAGAATGGGAGAAGATATTTGCAAATGACACTACAGACAAAGGGCTGGTATCCAAGATCTATAAAGAACTACTCAAACTCAACATCCAAAAAGAAGATGAACACATCAAAAAATGGGCAAGACACATGAAGAGGCACATGAAAAAGTGTTCAGCGTCACTAGCTATCAGGGAAATTCAAATCAAAACCACACTGAAGTACCACCTTACACCAGTCAGAATGGCCAAAATTAGCAAGTCAGGAAACAACAAGTGTTGGAGAGGCTGTGGAGAAAGGGGAACCCTCTTACACTGTTGGTGAGAATGTAAACTGGTGCAGCCACTTTGGAAAACAGTGTGGATATTCCTTATAAAATTAAAGATAGAGCTATCCTATGACCCTGCAATTGCACTACTGGGCATTTACCCCAACGATAAGGATGCAGTGAAAAGAAGGGCCATATGCACCCCAATGTTCATCGCAGCAATGGCCACAATCGCCAAACTGTGGAAAGAGCCAAGATGCCCATCAACAGATGAATGGATAAAGAAGATGTGGTACATATATACAATGGAATACTACGCCTTCATCAGAAAGGATGAATATCCAACTTTTGTAGCAACATGGACTGGACTGGAGGAGATTATGCTGAGTGAAATAAGCCAAGTAGAGAACATCAAGTATTACATGGTTTCACTTACTTGCGGTGCATGAGGGGTAACCTGGAGGACAGTGGGAGAAGGAAAGTAAAGGGGAACTAGGGTAATCCAGGGAAAGAAATGAAACAACAGAGACTTTGGACACAGAAACAAACTGAGGGACTTGGAGGGAGGGGGGTGGAGGGATGGGAGAGCCTGGTGGTGGGTACTGGGGGGCACCTATTGTGTGGAGCACTGGGTGTGGGGAACGGGGAATGAATCTTGGAACACTGGAAAAAAAATTTAAGTAACAATAAAAAAAAAGAAGTAAGGATCTATACTCTAGAAACAACAGGACACTTATTAAAGAAACTGCGGAAGACACAAAGAGATGGAAAATTTTCCGTGCTCATGGATTGGAAGAATAAACATTGTGACAATGTTGATGCTGCCTAGAGCAATCTGCACTTTCAAAGCAATCCCTATCAAAATGCAATTGACATTTTTCACAGAGCTGGAACAAACAATCCTAAAACTTGTATGGAACCAGGGAAGACCCTGAATAGCCAAAGGAATGTTGATAAAGAAAGTTGGAGGCATCACAATGCCTGACTTCAAGCTATATTACAAAGCTGTGACTACCAAGACAACATGGTACTGGTACAAAAATAGACACATAAATCAATGGAATAGAGTAGAGAGCCTACAAATGGACCCTCAACTCTATGGTCAACTAATATTTGACAAATCGGGAAAGAATATTCAATGGAAAGAAGACAATCTCTTCAACAATCAGTGCTGGGCAAATTGGACAGCCACATGCAGAAGAATGAAACTGGACCATTCTCTTATACCATATCCAATGATTTAGGTCTCTCATGTGAGACCTAAATGTGAGACAGGAATCCATCAATATCCTAGAGGAGAACACAGGAACCAACCTCTTTGACCTTGGCCACAGTAACGTCTTGTTAGGCATGTCTTTAAAGGCAAGGGAAACAAAAGCAAAAATGAACTATTGGGACTTCATCAAGATAAAAACTTTTTGCACAGCAGAGGAACAAGTCGACAAAACTAAAAGTCAACCTACAAAATGGGAGAAGATATTTGCAAAACTGAAAGGTAACCTATAAAATAGCAGAAGGTGTCTTATTAGATAAAATGTTAATATCCAAAACCAATAAGAAACTTACCAAACCCAACACCAAAAAACCCCAAATAATCCAGTCAAGAAATGGGCTGGGGACATGAAACTTTTCTCCAAGGAAGACATATACATGGCCAAACAGACACATAAAACATCTCTCTAAACATCATTCAGTATCAGGGAAATGCAAATCGAAACCACAATGAAATACCACCTCACGCCTGTCAGAAAGGCTAAAATTAACACAGGAGGGGCTCCTGGGTGGCTCATTCGGTTAAACATCTGCCTTGGGTTTAAGTCATGATTCCAGTTCCTGGGATCAAGCTTCACATCAGGCCCCCTGCTCAGTGGGGAGCCTGCTTCTCACCCTCCCTCTGTTGCTCCCCACCTGTGATCTCTCACTCTCTCTGTCAAATAAAGAAATAAAAATATTAAAAACGAAACAAAAACAAAACAAGAAACAAGAAGTGTTGGGGAGGATCAGGGGAAAGGGGAATGCTCTTGCACTGTTGGTGGGAATGTGAACTGGGATAGCCACTTTGTGAACAGTTTGGAGTTTCCTCGAAAAGTTAAACATAAACATAGAACTACCCAGCAATTGCACTGCTAAGTATTTACCCAAAAGAAACAAAAGTAGAAATTCAAAGGGGTAAGGTAACCCTATATTTACAGTAGCATTATCAACAATAGTTAAACTAGGGAAAGAGGCCAAATGTCCATTGACTGATGAATGGATAAAAATGAGGTTTGTGTATATATAGAAGGGAATATTACTTAGCCATCAAAAAGTATGATATCTTGCCATTTGGAATTAGGTGGATGGAGCTAGAGTGTATTATATTAAGCAAAATAAGTCAGGCAAAGAAAGACAAATACCATATGATTTCACTCATATGTGGAAACAAAACAGATGATCATATGGGAAACAGAAAGAAAGAGAGAGAGAAATAAGCCATAAGAGACTCCTAAATGTAGAGAACAAACCAAAGGTTGCTGGACGGAGGTGCTGTAAATGGGCTAAATGGGTGATGGCAGCACTTGAGGGAGAGAGTCAAGATGGCAGAGGAGTAGGGGACCCTACATCATCCAGTCTCCTGAATTGAGCTGGATATCTACCAGACCACTCTGAACACCCACAAAATCAGTCTGAGATAAAAGAAGATATATCAAGACATATACCAACAGAAGATCTCCAGCAGCTGCTTTAGAGGTACGAAGTGAGGAACCACCAGACAAATGGAAAGGGGAAAGGGCTGCCATAAGTGCAGGGAAGGTGAGATAACATAGGAGTGCAAAAGTGACCCGCACTGGGGACTGGGCACACACTCCTCAACCAATAGCGGCAGGGAAACTACTTTAAAGCAGCTCCCAGACTGAAACCTGGAGCTGCAGGGGTGTGCGGGGGTCATGCGTGCAAACTGGGGACAGCTGGCCGTTTTTGAAGCACAAAAGGTAGAAACCTGCCTGGACTTGGAAGCGGGGGCTGGGAGTGCTGCTGTGGGGAGCAGAACTGAGGAAGCTGTGATTTTTAGCAGCACAGACAAAAATGGAGGCAGTGTGGCCTGGAGGCCTTTCTGGAGAAGAGACTAAGATCTCTCTGTTCTGAGACATAGGACTGGGTATGGTCACTTCCACTCTGACCCTCAGAAGAGAAACACAAAGCCACCAGGGAAAGCTGCCAGATAACAAAGCCTCCCAAACCGGTTTTCACTGAGCCCATCCCCCACCGCAGGGGCAGGGTAACTCTGCCTAAACAGAGTTCCTGAGTAACAGCACAAGAGGCCCCTTCCCCAGAAGACAGGTTAAAAGAACAAGAGACTGACAACCCTAAGATCCCTGTAAAACAGATGCGTCTGGCTTGGGTTCTGGTCAATAGTTTGGACTCCGTACATTCTCTCAAACACCCCTCACCAGAATGAGTAGGAGGAAGAACCCCCAACACAGGAAAAATTCAGAGATTGTGATGTCTGCCACAGATCTAATGGATATGGATATAAGCAAGATGTCAGAAATAGGCTTCAGGGGGTGTCTGAGTGGCTCAGTTGGTTAAGTGACTGCCTTCGGCTCAAGTCATGATCCCGGAGTCTGGGGATCAAGACCCACATCGGGCTCCCTGCTTAGCAGGAAGCCTGATTTTCCCTCTTTCACTCCCCCTGCTTGTGTTCCCTCTCTAGCTGTGTTTCCCTCTGTCAAAGAAATAAAATCTTAAAAAAAAAAAAAAAGAAAGAAATAGGCTTCAGGGTAACAGTTATGCAACCAATAGCTGGGTTGGAGAAAACCATTAATGGCAACATAGATTCTCTAAGGGCAGAAGTGAGAACTGATCTAGCAGAAAAAATGCTATCAATGAGATCCAATCTAATCTAAACACTCTAACAGCTAGCATAAATAAAGCAGAACAAATTAGTAATCTAGAAGAAAAACTAATAGAAAGGAAGGAACAGGAGGAGGCCTGGAACAAAGAGTTTAGAATCCATGAAAACGGAATTAGAGAAATAAAAGACACCATGAAATGTTTCAAAGTCAGGATTGCTGCGATCTCTGATGGGGTAGAGAGAGAGATCTAGAAGATATAGCCAAGCAAATCCTAAATGAGAATTTTCTTAATCTGGGGAATGAAACAAGTGCTCATGTCCTAGAAGCAGAAAGGACACCCCCCAGGATCAACAAGGGAAGAGTAACCCCCAGACGTGTGATAGTGAAACTTGCGAATCTGAAAAGTGAGAAAATATCTTAAGGGCAGCTAGCATAAGAAACTCTTTACATAGAAAGGGAGGAACATCAGAATAAGGTCAGACCAGTCCACAGAAAGATGGCAAGCAAGAAAGGGCTGGCAAGAACATGCAGCCAAGAATACTTTATCCAGCAAGGCTGTCATTTAGAAGGTATGGAGAAATAAAGAGCTTCCAGGACTGACCATAACAGGAAGGAATTGACAACCTGAATAGACTGATAACTAGTAATGAGATTGAAACAGTGATCAAAAACCTCCCAAAAAACAAGAGCCCAGGACCAGACGGATTCCCTGGGGAATTCTACAAAACACACAAAGAAAAAATAATGCCTATTCTCCTGAAGCTGTTTCAAAAAACAGAAACAAAAAGAAAACTTCCAGACTCTTTGTATGAGGCCACCATTACTTTGATCCCCAAACCAGGCAAAGACCCCATCAAAAAGGAGAATTTCAGACAAATATCCCTGATGAATATGGATGCCAAGATTCTCAATAAGATCCTAGCTAACAGGATCCAACAATACATTAAAAAGATTATCCACCATGCCCAGGTGGGATTTATCCCTGGGATGCGATCATGGTTCAACATCCACAAATCAATCAATGTGATAGAACAAATGAAAAAGAGAAAAGAGAAGAATCACATGGTCCCCTCAATTAATGCATAAAAAACATTGGACAAAGTACAGCATCCTTTCCTGATTAAAACTCTTTAGAGTATAGGATAGAAAGAACATTCCTCCACTTCATAAAATCCATCTATGAAAAACCTGCAGCAAATATCATTCTCAATGAGGAAAAATGGACAGCCTTTTCACTGAGATCAGCAACATGACAAGGATGCTCACTCACCACTATTGTTCAACATAGTACTAGAAGTGCTAGCAACAACAACCAGACAACAAGAAGAAATAAAATGTATTCAAATTGGCAAAGAAGAAGTCAGACTCAGTTGTCACAGATGACATGACACTTTATGTGGAAAACCCAAAAGACTCCACCCCTAAATTACTAAAACTCATACAACAATTCAGTAATGTGGCAGGATACAAAATCAATACACAGAAATCAGTTGTTTTCTTATACACTTACAATGAAACTGTAGAAAAGGAAATTAAAGAATCAATTCCATTTACAATAGCACCAAGAACCATAAGATACCTTGGAATAAACCTAACCAAAGAGGTAAAGATCTATACTCAAGGAACTACAGAACACTTATGAAAGAAACTGAAGAAGACACAAAAAGATGGAAAAGCATTCCATGCTCATGGATCAGAACAATAAACATTGTTAAAATGTTGATACTGCCCAGAGCAATCTATACTTTCAATGCCATCCTGATCAATATTCCACCAGCATCTTTCAAAGTGCTGGAACAAACAATCCTAAAATTTGTATGAAACTAGAAAAAAACTCAAATCGCCAAGGAAATGTTGAAAAAGGAAACCAAAGCTAAGGACATCATGTTGCCTGATTTCAAGCTTTATTACAAAGCTGTGATCAGCAAGACAGCATAGTAGTGGCTCAAAAACAGACACATAGACCAATGGAACAGAATAGAGAACCCATAAATGGACCCTGAACTCTATGGTCAACTAATCCTCGACAAAGCAAGAAAAAAATATCCAATGGAAAAAAGACAGTCTCTTCAATAAATGGTGCTGAGAAAATTGAACAGCTATATGCAGAAGAATTAAATGGAATCATTCTCTTACACCTTATACAAAGATAAAGTCAAAATAGGTGAAAGACCTCAATGTGAGGATCTGAATCCATTAAAATCCTAGAGGATAATGTAGGCAATAACCTCTTTGACATAGGCCACAGTAACTTCTTTCAAGACACATCTCCAAAGGCAAGGAAAACAAAAGCAAAAATTAACTTTGGGACTTTGTCAAGATAAAAAGTTCTGCACAGCAAAAGAAACAGTCAACAGAACTAAGAGGCAACCCACAAAATGGGAGAAGACATTTGCAAATGACACTACAGACAAAGGGCTGATATCCAAGATCTATGAAGAACTTTTCAAACTCAACACCTAAAAACCAAATAATCAAGTCAAAAAATTGGCAGAAGACATGAACAGACACTTCTCTAAAGAAGACATACAAATAGCCAACAGACACATAAAAAAAATGTTCATCATGATTAGCCAGCAGGGAAATTCAAATCAAAACCACACTGAGATACCCCTTTATACCAGTTATAATGGCAAAAATTGGCAAGGCAAGAAACAACAAATGCTGGAGAGGGTGTGCAGAAAGGGGAAACCTCATAAAATGTTGGTGAGAATGCAAGTTGATGCAGTCATTTTGTAAAATAGTGTGGAGGTTCCTCAAAAAAATTAAAAACAGAGCTACCCTATGACCCAGTAACTGCACTACTGAATATTTATCCCATTGATACAGATGTAGTGGAAATAAGGGCCATATGCACCCCAGTATTCATAGCAGCAGTGTCTTTTTTTTTTTTAAGATTTTATTTATTTGACAGAGAGAAACACAGCTAGAGAGGGAACACAAGCAGGGGGAGTGAGAGAAGGAGAAGCAGGCTTCCCGCTGAGCAGGGCACCCAATGTGGGGCTTGATCCCGGGTCTCCAGGATCATGACCTGAGCCAAAGGCAGTTGCTTAACCAACTGAGCCACCCAGGTGCCACCATAGCAGCAGTGTGTTACAGAGACATTGAAGGGCATCTCTTAAACAAACAAATGGATAAAGAAGATGTGGTCCATATATACAATGGAATATTACTCAGCCATCAGAAAGGATAAATCCCCAACTTTTGCATCAGCCTGGATGGGACTGGAGGAGATTATGCTAAGGGAAATAAGTTAAACGGAGAAATCAATTACCATATGGTTTCACTTATTTGTGTAATATAAGGAACATCATGGAGGACAGTAGGAGAAGGAAGGGAAAAATGAGAGGGGGAACATCAAAGAGGGAGAAGAACAATGAGAGACTATGGACTCCAAAAAACAAAATGAGGGTTTTAGAAGGGAGGGGGTGGGGGATGGGTTAGCCTGGTGGGTCTGAATGAGGACATATATTGAATGGAGTACTGGATGTTGTATGCAAACAATGAATCATGGAACACTACGTTAAAAACTAATTATCCAGAGAGAGAAATGAAACAACAGAGACTTTAGACACAGAAACAAACTGAGGGACTTGGAGGGAGGGGGGTGGAGGGATGGGAGAGCCTGGTGGTGGGTACTGGGGACACCTAAAGCATGGAGCACAGGGTGTGGGGAATGGGGAATGAATCTTGGAACACTAGGGGAAAAAATTTAAGTAACAATAAAAAAAAAACTAATTATGTATTCTATGGTGACTAACATAATATAATTAAAAATAGCCTTGGTCTCTCTCAGACCTCCTGAGTTAGAATATAGTTTAACCATTTAAACCCAAGTGATTTGTATTCATATCACATTAAAATTGGAGAAGCTCGGGTGCCTTGGTGGCTCAATGGTTAAGCCTCTCCCTTTAACAGATCAGGCCCCCTGCCCAACAGGAAGCCTGCTTCTCCCTCTCCCACTCCCCCTTCTTGTGTTCCCTCTCTTGCTGTGTCTTTCTCCCTCAGTAAATAAATAAAATCTTTTAAAAGAATAAAATACAATAAAATTGAAGAAGCTCTGCTTAGAGCTCATACCAATCATACTGGCTCCATCTGTGAGGAGATAAAGCACTCAGGAAATAGAGCTCACAAGAATAGGCCTCTGACCAGCAGGGTGTGAGATCTCATTGGTACAGGCTCTGTGATGTGGCTTTCAGAGAAATCAGGTATTGGTAGAGGTGGACTGAGCTTCAAAAGCTGTTCAGGGGGTGCCTAGGTGGCTCAGTCAGTCAAATATCTGCCTTCCCAGGAATCCTGGGATCAAGTTCCACATCGGGCTCTTTGCTCAGTAAGGAGTCAGGAGTCTCCTCTCTGTCTCTCCCCTCCCTCCCTGCATATGCGCGCGCTCTCTCTCTCTCTCGCTCTCGCTCTCGCTCTCTCGCTCTCTCTCTAGCTTTTGCTCACATAAATAAACTCTTAAAAAAAAAAAAAAGCTGTGTAGGACCTCAAAAAGAACTGCTCTCCTAGTGGCTGTTGCCAGTTTCACAATGCTATCAGGGCCCGCCTGATGGATCTGTTCTACCACATCAGTCTGTGTGCTATCCATGCTGACTACCTAGTTATGTTGAAAAACATCCAGTAAGCATATCCCAAACACAGAGAACCTGCTCAAAGCTCCTCTATGATGGAAACATTTTATTCTCAAATGGACAAAACTCAAAACTTTCCCCATGGATGATTCTAAATGTTCAATATGCCCCTTCCTCATACCACCTACCTCATGGAGTCAAGTTATCTAAGATCATTATTTCAAAAGGAAAGTAATGAAGAAATTGGCATTGACAAGGGGGTTCAGTGGTTCCCATTTTCCTTTTTGGTTGTGTTGGATATGTTGACTGAAAGAAAGCCAACCTCAAAGTTGGTTAGTAAAGGCTTTAGACATTGTTTTACTGTGGACTCTAGCCTGGGAAATATTCTTTTAAATTGCTCTAAAGAACTGCTCCAAAGTTTGTTGTCTATAGGGAATATTATATAAAAAAAGAGAGAAAGGGATATACATGTTTGCAAAGAGTCCTCCAAATACTTGTGCTTCAAAAGGTGTAATACACTGTAGTTGTAAGAATTAAGGTTTACTGATTTCTACATAGACATGAGAAAGGCCCTTAGGTCATCTTAATACCTTATGTTTCTATCATATCTGATTGTTTAAAATAATTGCATATATGCCTCTGCTTAACTGGTTTTTCCAGTTCTTCCTGCTCTTGATTTCTCCTTATGGTCATTTGAGATGGTCACAAGAAGCTGGCACCAGTCACCTACTGCAGTTTTAGTGCACCAATATTTTCCAGTTTCCCCTTTATATTCATTCTTGGTCCTTCTCAACCCTGCCCCAAGACATGGGAGTCTGGCCTTGGACGGCTTTCCAGCTTCCAGTTGAGTTAAACCAGTGTCAGGCTCTGGCAGGAGCCTGAAGGAGAAGCCTGAAAGAGAAGCCTGAAGCAGAAGGAGAGTCAGGTCCAGCATATTTATTCTCCCTCTTCCCTCTGCACTTGACCATGGGTTGGCTGTGCCTCTCAACTGAAGGGCACAGTGTCTGTCAGTTAGCTCATTCTAGAAGTGGAGCTTTCAAATATTGCTAACCCTGAAGTTCTGTACCACCCATGTCAACTTTCCTTAACCCATCCAGCTTTGGTAAATCACCTTTGAACTCTCCTCCTTTACCCTGCTTGAACTAGCCATCTGTTTGCCTTCTACCTCATTACCCTTTCTCTGGTACCAGAATCCATTCTCTGTTGCGATTCTTGGTGACTGGGACATTGAAAAGAAACCTGGAGTGGTTCAGATGGGTGGAGTGGAAGTGTACATCCCTCCTACTGAGGCCTGCCACTTGCAAGCATATACCAGAGGATAACCAGGACAACTGTCTGAATCCCTTGGCACAGGAGCTTGTAGTATGCCCTCCAATGGCAGTAGATGGTATTTAGGACATTGGTTCCATACCCTCTAGGTTTTCTGGTGTTGTTGATAGAAGGCATTTGCTCCAGGAGAGGCTAGGAAGTGGGCTGATGTTGCTTCAGCTCTTCCTCAAGTGGCCATTTGACTCACAACCCTATTCCCCCAGGATTTTATCTATTGGCAAATAACACCCTTGTTTATCTAGTAGGTGAGCCTCTCTAGAAGTCACCTATGGAAGTATTAAAGACAAAACAACAGACCCCAAATGGAGTTGCTTATGTTACAGTTTTTGCTGTCTCAGAAATGGAATCTTAAATCAGTCAATGAGGAATTTCCTGATTAGTTAGGTAATCTTCCTATTAAATCCCTGCAATCTCCTAAAAGGAAAGTATCTTGAGATAGCCAAATTCCCCCTTTTGTCTAATATAACTTATTTTTTCCTACAAAATCTCTTGCCTTGTATAACTTTTCAGAGATCTTTTCTATCTGCTAGATTGGGTGCTGTCCAATTAATGAATTACTAAACAGAAGCCAGTAAGATGGTTAAAATGTACTCAGTTAAATTTGGTCCTTTAAAGCTTATTGAATTATTGTATTATTTTAGTGTTCTCTACACTCAATGTGTGGCTCAAACTATGACCCCAAGATCAAGAGTCATATGCTTTTCCAACTAAGCCAGTCAGGAACTCCAAATTTTGTTAACAGTTTTGGCAATGGAGATGGGATCCAAAGAAGACTACTCATGGCCATGTGGACAATGGGAAACAGAAGTTTTGGTCCCTGCTGAACCCTTTCACTTCTCCATCTTTCTTGCTATTTCTGAAAGCCATGGGAAATTTTCTCCCAGATCTGAGTTCTCTTCTCTTGTGTTGGAGCTCTCTATTCTTAATGGCTTTTCAGTTTGGGGTTAAAAGACTAGTGTAGACAGGAGGCTCTAATAGTGCACTGGTCCTTAGCCATTGGTTAGTCTACAGTAACATTTCTTTGGTTACTGCTGGTATCCACAGTTTTATTTCCTTGGTTATTGTTGGTTTCAGCTATTATGTACATAAGGTAAAGAGATAATAGGTCTGTTTGTTTAATAATGTATTTTATTTTATTTTTCAATGTTCCAAGATTTGTTGTTTATGCACCACACCCAGTGCTCCATGCAATACATACCCTCCTTAATATCCACCACCAGGCTCACCCATCCTCCCGCCCCCTCCCTTCGCAAACCCTCAGTTTGTTTCTCAGAACCCACAGTCTCTCATGCTTCATATCCCCTCTGATTTACCCCAATTCACGTTTCCTTTCCTTCTCCTAGTGTCCTCCATGTTACCCCTACTGCTCCACAAGTAAATGGAATCATGTGATAATTGACTTTCTCTGTTTGGCTTATTTCACTCAGCATAATATTTTCCAATCCAGTCCATGTTAGAAAAATCCTGAATACACCAACTCTCATTACACCTTAAAGAACTGGAAAATCAACAAAAATTTAAACCAACCCCCCACACAAGGCGGGAAATAATAAGGATTAGAGCAGAGATGAATGAATCAGAAACTAGAGATACAGTAGAACGCATCAACGAAACTAGAAGCTGGTTCTTTGAAAGAATCAATAATATCGATAAACCATTGGCCAAACTAACCCCAAAGAAAAGGGAGAAGACCCAAATTAACAAAATCATGAATGAAAGGGGAGAGACCACGACTAACACCAAAGAAATAGAAACAATCATCAAAAATTACTATCAACAATTATATGCCAATATGTTTAACAATCTAGAAGAGATGGATACATTCCTAGAAACCTATAAGCTCCCAAGACTGAAACAGGAAGACATTGACGATCTGAATAGACCTATATCTAGTAACGAGATCGAAGCAGTGATCAAAAACCTCCCCCAAAACAAGAGTCCAGGCCCAGACGGATTCCCTGGGGAATTCTACCAAACATTCAAAGAAGAAATAACACCTATTCTCCTGAAGCTCTTTCAAAAAATAGAAACGGAAGGAAAACTTCCAGACTCTTTCTATGAAGCCAGCATCACTCTAATTCCCAAGCCAGACAAAGACCCCATCAAAAAGGAGAACTTCAGACCAATATCACTGATGAATACGGATGCCAAGATTCTCAACAAGATCCTTGCTAACAGGATCCAACAATACATTAAAAAGATTATCCACCATGACCAGGTGGGCTTTATCCCAGGGATGCAGGGGTGGTTTAACACTCGCAAAACAATCAACATGATAG
>PITA01033755.1:0-12371 GCA_004023965.1 Spilogale gracilis | reverse complement strand
GGCCGCCGCCATGTTCACCCAGCCTCCCCATTTGGGGTTTCGCATTGGAGTGTTGTCTTCCTGAGCTTCTGGCTTGCTTTCTGGGGGCGGGGTCTGTGGGGCTGTTTTCGGTCTCTTCTACCTGGGCTGCGTCTCTCCGCCCCCTTGCTAGAGGCTGGTCTCCATGGTAACCAACTCATCAGGTTACAATTCTCTGGTAGCGGAGCGTTGTTCTTTTGCGTCTTTTTTCAGCAGTTGAGGAAGTCAAGTCGGAGCAGGATGTCTGGGCCCAGACCTCCCTCCCAGAGCGAGCCTCTACACAGGGAGGGGCTCTTTCCAGCCTCCCGGTTGGGAGCCTGTCACAGCCGGGCTGGTGCAGACGTTGTATTGATTTCTGCCCCCGCCCCGCTTGTCGCTTCACTACCACACCTCAAAGCCACAACTCCTTTTGGATCGCGCGACCTTGTCTGTGCCCCGGGACCCGGGGCCTCTCCGGTCCCACGCAAGTCTGTAAAAACGCCTTCCCTGGGGGGTCTGCGCGGCCCACGGGGTGGAGGGAAACGGGAGAGAAAGGCAGCGGCGTAAAAATAGAATCCATGCCCGCCGCTCTCGCAGCAGCTGCGGGGGTGAGGGCGGCGGCGGTGGCAATGGTGGCGGCGCTGGCGCCAGCAGCGGAAAAAAAAAATTTAAAATTTAAAAAGTCTCCTTGCCTTGCCGCGGGCTCTGCTGTGTTCCCTTTTCTGTCTCACCCCGATTCAGGCCGTAATCTGCTGTTATTCCTCACTCACAGAGCACTTTCGTTTTGGGGAGTTTGCTTTCAATGGTTCAGCTCTGCGGACTTCCTCCCCCACTCCCCTGTCTCTGGGGGCAAGCCTCCGGTCCCTCTTACTTGTTTCTACCTTTTTGTCGATGGTCCTTGTCTCCCATGGTGATCCAAAAGTGCGAAATATCACATTTCAGGCTGATTTCATGGGTGTTCACGGTGGTCCTGTAGTGTTTTTTTTGCTGGAATTCAGCTTTCTTCAGGGAACTCCCTGACATGCGGTCACCTGGCCTTCCGCCATCTTGAACTCTCTCTGGATTTCCTTCTTTTTTAAGGCTGAATAATATTCTGTTATATATAGAGAGAATACATATATCACATTTTCTGGATCTGTTCATCCACTTAGGCAGTTTCCATATACCTTGGCTATTGTGAATAATGCTGCAATGAACATGGGAGTGCAGCTATCTCTTCCAGATAATGATTCCATTTCCTTTGAGTATACACCCAGATTTAGGAAAGCTGGATCATATGGTAGTTCTACTTTTAATTTCTTGAGGAAACTCCATATTATTTTTCATTAAAAAACTATAAGACTGGGGGCACCTGGGCAGCTCAGCTGGTTAAGCAACTGTCTTCAGCTCAGGTCATGATCCCGGAGACCTGAGATCGAGCCCCGCATCAGGCTCCCTGCGTGGCAGGAAGCCTGCTTCTCCTTCTCTCACTCCTGCTGCTTGTGTTCCCTCTCTAGCTGTGTTTCTCTCTGTCAAATAAATAAATAAAATCTTAAAAAAAAAAAAAAACTACAAGACTGAGCTATAAGACCCCACTACAGAAGTAGCCGTCCTCTCCATAGTGGGTCAATGTGTTCATATTTGTGAAGGATTCTAAGCACAAGGCAAGGCAGGCCTCACTGCCTACAGCTCCCAAGCTTTGCATCAATGCCTAATCCTCCATTTCTCAAATGAGGGCCTGTCTCCTCACAGGCAAGAAAGCTCAATGAGGGCCATATGCTCTTTGCAAACTACAGAATTGTGTATTGGCAATCTTTTTTTTTTTTTAAGATTTTATTTATTTATTTATTTGAGAGAGAGAGAGAGAGAGCATGAGAGGGGAGAAGGTCAGAGGGAGAAGCAAACTCCCCACGGAGCTGGGAGTCTGATATGGGACTTGGTCCAGGGACTCCAGGATTATGACCTGAGCTGAAGGCAGTGGCCTAACCAACTAAGCCACCCAGACACCCATATATTGGCAATCTTGAGATCTGAGACTTTCCAGCCCAAACTGATACCATTTCCCTCATACCCTCTCCTCTGCCCTGGCCTATGGGGGTCTAGACCAAGGATACCCCAAAATTTCCTTTCCTAGACACAGGTACATGTGCTCACTGAAAGCTGATTCCTCTAGAAACTTCTGGGCCATCAGTATTGCCCTCAGGGCAGCTTCACCATCACCTACCTCCCAGTTTCCCTAAGAGTACCAAATCTGCCTTCACATTGAGTCCATCTACTTCGTCCTCCTCTATACTGACAAGCTGGTGAGCGTGGCAGGCAAGAGGTCCACAATTTCAGGGGCTCAACATCTCAGTCCCTGGGGTAAGAAGGGTGCAGCAGGTAGTCCCTACTGAGGAGGGCTGGGGCTCTACAGGAAGCAAGCATACAGAGATGAGGGTGAGGGGATAAGGATGAGAGGGAACCCCGAGGGGGAATCACTTTGACCTCAAATCATCCCTTGTTTCCCTGACATTCCTAGGGTAAAGACCAAGTTTTGCAATGTGAAATTCAGAGCTGGTCTGAATCTCAGTGCTCCCAGGCTCTCCACTGTCACCTCCCACCAATAGAGAACTTCTAGTAACAGCTTATCTCAAACACTGAGTTATGCCTCTGTTTCTCTGCACACGTTGCCCCATCCCTTCTATCTTTTGAACATGGAACTCCAAGCAGGCAAGGTCCTGATCTGGTGTTCAGCATCTGGAGCAGGGCCAGTCCCCAAGTCAGTGAGTACAAGGAACCATACTATCAGTTCAGGCCCCCACTGGGGCATGGAAGCTGGGTTTCTGGCAGATTCATGGAGCTAGAGTCCCTCACCCCCACCTTTGGCTTCCCTGTTCCCCAGACCGGGGACTTGGACCTGTGGTTGGGTAAACATAGCAGTGATTATTGTGGAATTTGCGGCCAACAACAAGCTGACCTGCAATACTGTGCATGCAGCAGCTGGTGGAGCAGGTGGGGTAGATAGAGTAGATCCAGAAGGAGCAGGAGTACTAGAGGGTGAGGGGCTTGGCTGCCCCAGTTGGGACAGGGAATGTATGCCTCTCAGGGAGTCTTCCAGCACCTGAAGATGGGGGGTGGGATTCAGTCCTAACCAGGTGCCTTCTCCATTCTCCCTAGCACAGTGGCAAGAGGAGCACTTCTGGCCAACCAGCAAGAATACTAATCAGTGGGTGCCACTGTGGTCCATTCTACAGACCTCATCCTTGTGGCCACTGGCATCTGGCAGATACAGCACCTCAAGGACTTCCTCAAAGCCAAGAAGCTGGTGTAGATGGGCTCCAGAGCCCTACTATCCACTCACTACCCTTCTGTTGGCTGATGGGAAATGGTCTGTCCAGTCTATCTCGTCTTTCCCCACCACTCCCAACCTCACAGGGCTTCCTTGATACTTGCAGGGGGACAGAGGATCTCTTTGAACTGGTTTCTCTGCCAGCATTGGGGAGAGGATGGGTTTCCAGTTGGAGACACTTGGATGGAAGAAGTTGTGTGTTCCTTTGTGACTCTGTGATGCTAAGAAGGAAAGGGGTAAAGGTGCTCCCATCCTCTGTGTTAAAGAGGATGGATGAACTGTCCCAAAATGGAGAAATAAGAGGGAAAATAAATTGCTTTCTAATCTAAACATGTATGGTCTCCCACTCTGCAATTCATTCTGATGTTTTATGTGTCTAACCACATATTAACGTGAAGCCCTGCATGTGTTCATTGGCGGGGGACTGATCCCAAAATGGTAAGGGTAAAGGGATGTGCCCCAAGAAGCCTTGGCAACATGTGCAGAGCATTCTGGACTTTCCAGAAAAGTCAATTTCGGGCCATCTCTTGGATAACCTGAGTGCTTGTGATGATCTTGTGCCTGTCTCTGGGTTCCAGTCAGATTCATGTGCTATTCCACTCCAGTCACCCCAAATTCTGGGTTCTTCAAAGAGATCAGATGAGCATATTGGTTTTTCTATTATTTTTCAGTCACTCTATGATGTCATTGGTTAAATTTTTTCAGGAGATGCTCACTTTTATAGGGTTCTAAATCACTGTTTCATTATATTTAGCATGCCCTATAACTCAATCTTCACATGTGCACACAGGTGACCAGGTGTCCATGCCCCCATTGCTTCTGCCTGATCTTGCCCATATTTTATCAAGACTGTGCTTGTTGTCCTTTTGGAATGTAGTCATCTCATTAAAATTTGACATTTTCAAATTGGGAATAGGAAAATTCACTGGTTGGCACTCTCAATAAAATCAAGTCCAAATTGTCAAGGCCACAGAGATTCCACATGAGGAGGGGGAGACATGACAGCCCAGCTCTTGGCTTCTGAGATAGACTCACCATCAGGATATTCTTGAGGGATGACTGCAAGTCTTGGGGGTACTCTCATTTATGGATCTGGCTACAATATCTCTGAATATCAACAGAACTTACCGGAAGCTTCAGGGGGAAGAGTAGACCCCATTGGAGAGTAACCTCTGATCTGAGAATGTGACCTTAGGGTCCATTTCCCTCACCTGAGGCTGACAGTGGGGTGCTCTCTTCTCCACTGCAGTGGGAACACAGTGACCCAGTCACATTCTTGCCCACAGAGCCTGTGATCTGACACCAAATGAGGCAGGAAGTTGAACAAGACATAAGAGTGATACATATTTCCGAGAAGGGCACAGGCCAGGGGCAACATGACAGGAGTCCCAGACTAGTCTAGATGGTCAAAGAAGGCAGCTTTTTAGAACCAAGACTCTTAATAAGAGTTAGCTAAAAGACAACTGTTCTGGTCAGAGGACAGAGCACATAAGAAAGCCCTAAAGTAAGATGATTTTTCAGCAGAAACTTTGTAGGCCAGAAGAAAGTAGCATGATGTATCCCAAGTGCTGAAAGGGAAAAATCTGCAGTTAAGAATACTCTCTCCAGGGGCGCCTGGGTGGCTCAGTTGGTTAAGTGACTGCCTTCGGCTCAGGTCATGATCCCAGAGACCGGGGATCGAGCCCCGCATCCGGCTCCCTGTTCAGCGGGAAGCCTGCTTCTCCCTCTCTCACTCCCCCTTGCTTGTGTTCCCTCTCTGGCTGTGTTTCTCTCTGTCAAATAAATAAAATCTTTAAAAAAAAAGAATACTCTCTCCAGCAAGGCTATCATTAAGAATAGAAGGAGAGATAAAGGATTTCCCAGACAAACAAGAATTATAAGAATTCACGACCACTAAACCAGCCCTGTAAGAGATGTAAGGGGGACTCTGTGAGTGGAAAACAAAAACCATAAGTAAGAATAAGAAAAATAAAAATAAAATCTTTAAAAAAAAAGGGGGGGGGGCGCCTGGGTGGCTCAGTTGGTTAAGCAACTGCCTTTGGCTCAGGTCATGATCCCGGAGACCCGGGATCGAGTCCCACATCGGGCTCCCTGCTCGGCGGGAAGCCTGCTTCTCCCTCTCTCAGTCCCTCTGCTTGTGATCCCTCTCTGGCTGTATTTCTCTCTATCAAATAAATAAAATCTTAAAAAAAAAAAAGAAAAGAAAAATAGGAAGCACAAAGGCAGTGGAAGTAAGTATATTTGTAAAAATCAGTCAAGAGAAATACAAAATAAAAGGATATAAAATATGGGGCACCTGGGTGTCTCAGTGGGTTAAGGCCTCTGCCTTCAGCTCAGGTCATGATCTCAGGGTCCTGAGACCTGTGTCAGGCTCTCTGCTCAGCAGGAAACCTGCTTCCTCCTCTCTCTGCCTACTTGTGATCTCTCTGTCTCTGTCAAATAAATAAATAAATAAAATAATAAATAAAATCTTAAATTAAAACAAAGATATAAAATACAATAATAAATATCTCAAACATGGAGGTTAGAGGAGTAAAGAATGAGTTCAAAATTAGGTAACAGCTTAATATAAATTTCTATATGAAAAGATGTTATATATAAACTGAAAGGTAACCACAAATCAAAAAACAGTAATACATATACAAAAAGTAAAGAGTAAGGAATCCAAGTATATCACTAAAGAAAACCAGCAAACCGTAAAAGAGAAAAAGAGAAAAATCAGAGAAAAACTATAAAAACAAAACAAATCACAAGATGGCAACAAATACATATATATCAACAATTACTTTGAATGGACTAAATGGACTAAGTGCTCCAATCAAAATACATAGGTGACAGAGTGGATAAAAAAAAAAAAAGACCCTCTATACGCCCCCTGCAAAATACTCATTTCAGACTTAAAGACACCTGCAGATTGAAAGTGAGGGAACAGAGAAACATTTATAATGTTACTCTAGCTTTCTTTTGACTTCCATTTGTAATACTTTAATCAGAAAAATGGACTTTAAAACAAAAGCTGAAAAAATAAAAATAACACAAATTCTGTAAAAAGAGACAAAGACACTATATAACAATAAAGGGAACAATCCAACAAGAAGATACAATAATTGTAAATATATAAGCACACAACAAGGGAGCAGCCAAATTTGTTAATAATGAACATGAAGGAAATAGTCGATAGTAATACAATAATAGTAGGGGAATTTTAGGGCGCCTAGGTGGCTCAGTTGGTTGAGCATCCAACTCTTGATTTCAGCTCAGGTCATGATCTCCACATTGTAAGATCAAGCTCTGTATCAGGTTCCATGATTAGCAGGGAGTCTGCTTAAGATTCTCTTTCTCCTTCTCCCTCTGCCCCTCTCTACCCCATGCTCTCTCAAATAAATAAATAAATAAATATTTTTTAAAAATCGTAGGGGACTTTTTTTTTACATATTTATTTATTTGACAGAGAGAGAGGTCACAAATAGGTGAGAGGCAGGCTGAGAAAGAGGGGGAAGCAAGCTCCTCACGGAGCAGAGAGCCCGATGTGGTACTCAATCCTAGGAAACTGAGATCATGACCTGAGCCAAAGGCGGAGGATTAACCTTCTGAGCCACCCAAGCGTCCCTAAAAATCGTAGGGGACTTTTAACACCCCACTTACATTGACAGACAGATAATCCAAACAAAAAGTCAACAAAGAACAAAACAAACAAACAAACAAACAAAAAAACAGTGGCTTTGAATGATGTACTGGAACAGATGGATTTAAGCGATATATTCAGAACATTCCATCCAACAACAACAGAATACACATTTTTTTCAAGTGCACATGGAACATCTCCAGAATAGATAATATATTAAGCCACAAAACAAGGCTCAACAATTTCAAAAAAATCGAAGTAATTCCATGCATCTTTTCTAACCATAAAGCTATGAAACTAGAAATCAACCATAAGAAAAAATCTGGAAAGACTACAATTACATGCAAGTAAATAACATGCTACCAAGCAATGAATGGGTCAGCCAAGAAATCAAAGAAGAAATTAAAAAGTACATAGAATCAAATAAAAATAAAAACATAACTGTCCAAAACCTTTGGGATGCAGCAAAAGCAGATCTAAGAAGGAAGTTTATAGCAATACAGGCCTATCTCAAGAAGCCAGAAAAATCTCAAAAAAACAACCTAGCCTTACAGCTAAAGGAGCTAGAAAAAGAACAACAAATGAAACCCCAAATCAGCAGAAGGAATGAAATAATAAAGATTAGAGCAGAAATAAATGATATAGAAACTAAAAACAATAGATCAATGAAACCAGGAGCTGTTTTACCTCAGGTAGCCAGCCTCCTGAATAAAACTCATACTCCTTTCCAATCCTCTTCTGAAGGAATCTATCCCATTTACAAATGCACCAAAAATAATAAGATAACTAGAAATAAACCTAAGTAAAGAGGTAAAAGACCTATACTCTGAGCTGTATAAAACACTGATGAAAGAAACTGAACACAACACAAAGAAATGGAAAGACCTGCCATATTCATGGATTGGAAAAACAAGTATTGTTAGAATGTCTATACTACTCAAAGCAATCTACACATTTAATACAGTTCCTATCAAAATACCAACAGCATTTTTCACAAAACTAGAACAAAAAATCCTAAAATTTGTATGAAATCGCAAAAGACCCTGAAGAGCCGAAACAGTTTTGAAAAAGAAAAGCAAAGCTGGAGCCATCACAATTTTGGACTTACAAAGTGTAGTTATCAAAAGAGTATGGTACTGGCACATAGACACATAGATCAATAGAACAAAATAAAAATCCACTATTATCAGAAATGAACCCACTGGGGTGCCTGGGTGGCTCAGAGGGTTGAGCTCTGCCTTCGGCTCAGGTCATGATCTCAGGGTCCTGGGATCAAGCCCCACATTGGGCTCTCTGCTCAGGGGGGAGCCTGCTTCCCTCTCTTTCTCTGCCTGCCTCTCTGCCTATTTGTGATCTCTGTCAAATAAATAAATAAAATCTTAAAAAAAAAAAAAAAAAGAAGTAAAGATTTCTGGCTCTGTCAGGTCTTCATTCCTTAATGTCCACAACAGGCTGAAATCCTTGGATGGAACATGTCTTTCTAAATTGCCACTGTCTCCTCTCCTCCCTTTTGTCTGTCTAAGACTTGCTTGCCTTTTCCCCAGTGATTAATCCCAGAAGACCACCCTTTTCAGGGGGGCCCAGCCCCCTTCATGGAAGTGAGACCTTATCCTGACACATTAATAGGGCAACAAGTCACATATTGCTACTACCCCCCCGTTCTCCTTTTTGAATGTTTGTACTTTACTAGAATTTGAGTTTGTAACCACTACTTCAACCCATTCTAGTAGTCAAACAAAGACGAAAAGACATTCATTTATTCATCCAACAAGTATTTATTGCACATATATTTTGTGCAGGCCATTATCCTAAGCTCAAGATGGATACAAGTATGGTAGACTATATTCTTTGCTCACAATTATTTATTTCCTTCTTCAGCATGGCTTCCTACCAGAGAAAAATACATTCATGCCCCTTTTCCTGTGGCTTAGCACAGCCTCCCAACAGAATAGTGGGAGTATACTTTGGCCTTGGCCAGTAGGAGGCAGATGGTTGTGACAAGCATGCAGGTTTTAAATGTGCCTGCATAGTTTGGTTTCTCTCTTGTGTGTCTGTACTTCAGCCTAAGTCCAGAAATGAGAGATGTTAGAGCTGACCTACTATGCTTGGAATACAATAGGTACACAGTAACTATTTATTGAACAGATAGGAATGAGAATAAAATAGTAAAACTTACACTCATGTATTTTCCATTTAGTTCTAATAATTTGGGTGTGAAAATATTCTATTTCCAGGGTCTGTCACCTCAACTGCAGACTGAGAGGTATAATTGTATTCTCCCTGGTGGAGGAGAAAGGGTTAAGCCCATAATAGTATCCCAGTGAATTTCTTCCTTCTCCTCTCCTAAACTATCCCATACCCCAGTTCGGCCAAAATCCAGCAAGCTTTTCAGTCTGGGTGGCCTCTGAAGCCTTCACAGAGATGGAGAACTCATCTGAAACTCATCTGAACTCATCTGTCTCGCTAAGTGACTCCAGTTTCAGCCACATCTTTCCATCTTCATGGTTCTAGAATCTGCATATGGCCTCCTGGTAGGTCTGATCTCTGGGCCCTTTCCTGTCTCAGAAATGGAACACTTGGGGCTGGATCCCAAAGCAGCTGATCAGGCCTTTCCCCATGAGACAGTGCCCAGAATATCCTTTCCTGTTGGGGGTTCCTCCTTCTCCTATGCAACTTGGGGATACTGAAGGCTTCTCCCCTTCCTTCCTTCTTTCTTTCCTTCCTTCCTTCCTTCCTTCCTTCCTTCCTTCCTTCTTCCTTCTCTGTCACCCTCTCAGGTCCAGAAGTTTCTAAACTAAGCTACTCCCCTCCTTCCCACCCTCCCTCCTGTGGGTTTCTGGATACCACCATTCCATCCCTGGGCAGACAATGGGGCACAAGGGCACTACAGATTCAAAGCAGAGACCAACATCCCTTGGCTGAGGTTAGCGATATGGTTGATCCCTTTGCATGATAATTGGGCATTCCATCTGAATGCTCTTGGGCTTGAGCAAGCTCTTACAGGGAGGTCTTGTGGCTTACATCCTGTCCCTTGCCACTCACTGTGTGGGAGCATCTTGAATCTTTCCCTGGAGGCATATGACAGGTCTGGCTGAAACATTACCCCAAGCAACAGTCATATGGGGGTAGGGAGAGAGGGAATGCTCTTCAAACTTGTCATCCTCACCACAGCCTCAGACTCTCTATGGGACCTTCTCCTCTATCCCAATACAATCCAGCACCTACCCCCATCCTGATCTATCCTCAATCAGCTGTTCTTCCCCATCTACTTCTCCACCATGCCTCTGGACTCCCTGATCTATAGCTGTCAAATCTCTGCACTCTCAGCCTCTTCAGTGCATTTTCCTCCACTCCTATCTGAACTACAACATGGATCTTCTCTATGTCTTCTCAAGCAAGCCTTTCCCATCCCCCCATAGCCCTGGATTGCCAGGCCTGGAGAAAGATGTGCATTCTCCCTGATCCGAGAGGTAAAATTCTTTTTTCCTTTAAGACTCGTAGCACATGGGGCACCTGGGTGGCTCAGTTGGTTAAGCGACTGCCTTCGGCTCGGGTCATGGTCCCGGAGACCCGGGATGGAGTCCCACATCGGGCAGCCTGCTCAGCGGGAAGCCTGCTTCTCCCTCTCTCACTCCCCCTGCTTGTGTTCCCTCTCTTGCTGTGTTTCTCTCTGTCAAATAAATAAATAAAATCTCTTAAAAAAAAAGATTTTATCTTAAAAAAAAGATTTTATCTTAAAAAGAAGATTTTATCTTAAAAAAATATTTTATTTATTTATTTGACAGAACAACAGAGAGGGAACACAAGCAGAGGGACTGAGAGAGGGAGAAGCAGGACTCCCGCCGAGCAGGGAGCCTGATGCGGGACTCGATCTGAGGTCTCCAGGATCATGACCTGAGCCGAAAGCAGTTGCTTAACCAACTGAGCCACCCAGGCACCCCAAAAATTGTAAGATTTTGATGAAAAAATTGAAGAAGACACAAGTAAATGGGAATTGTCCCAAGTGTCCCATGGACTGGAATAATTAATCTTGTTAAAATTTCATACTATTTCAAAGCCATCTATAGATTTAACCTAATCTCTATCAAAATCCTAATGGTATTTTTCACAGAAACAGAAAAACAAATACTAAAATTCATAGAAACAACAGAAGACCCCAAATAACCAAAGCAATCCTAAGAAAGAACACGGATGCCTGGGTGGCTCAGTTGGTTCAATGTCCAGCTCTTGGTTTCGGCTCAGGTCATGATCTCATGAATCATGACATTGAGCCCCCTGTGAGACTCTGAATTTCTCAGGAAGTCTGCTTGGGATTCTCTCCCTCTCCCACCCCCAACTTGTCCACATACTCTCTCTCTAAAATAAATAAATGAAAGAACAAATAAAGAAAGGAAGAACAAAGGTGGAGGTATTACACTTCCTGATTTCAAACTATACTACAAAGCTATCAAAACAATATGGTACTGGCATAGACACCTAGACCAAAAGAACATAACTGAGAAATAAACCTTCACATTGAGAGTTCAAGATGGCGGAAGGCCAGGTGACCGCATGTCGGGGAGTTCCCTGAAGAAAGCTGAATTCCAGCAAAAAAAACACTACAGACCACCGTGAACACCCATGAAATCAGCCTGAAATGTGATATTTTGCACTTTTGGATCACCATGGGAGACAAGGACCATCGACAAAAAGGTAGAAACAAGTAAGAGGGACCGGAGGCTTACCCCCAGAGACAGGGGAGTGGGGGAGGAGGTCCGCAGAGCTGAACCATTGAAAGCAAATTCCCCAAAACGAAAGTGCTCTGTGAGTGAGGAACAA
Source organism: Spilogale gracilis (assembly GCA_004023965.1). Classification (NCBI taxonomy): domain Eukaryota; kingdom Metazoa; phylum Chordata; class Mammalia; order Carnivora; family Mephitidae; genus Spilogale; species Spilogale gracilis. Next base: position 624 of record PITA01033755.1, on the reverse strand, counting down.
CAGCAGATTACGGCCTGAATCGGGGCGAGACAGAAAAGGGAACACAGCGGAGCCCGCAGCAAGGCAAGGAGACTTTAAATTTTAATTTTTTTTTTTTTCCGCTGCTGGCACCAGCGCCGCCGCCATTGCCGCCACCGCCGCCGCCGCCACCCCCGCAGCTGCTGCGAGAGGGGCAGGCATGGATTCTATTTTTACGCCGCTGCCTTTCTCTCCCGTTTCTCTCCACCCCGTGGGCCGCGCAGACCCCCTAGGGAAGGTGATTTTACAGACTTTCGTAGGACCGGAGAGGCCGCGGGTCCCGGGGCACAGACAAGGTAGCGCGATCCAAAAGGAGATGTGGCTTTGAGGTGCGGGAGTGAAGCAACAAGCGGGGGTGGGGGAAGAAATCAATCCAGCATCTGCGCCAGCCCAGCTGTGACAGACTGCCAACCGGGAGGCTGGAAAGAGCCCCTCCCTGTGTAGAGGCTCGCTCTGGGAGGGAGGTCTGGGCCCAGACATCCTGCTCCGACTTGACTTCCTCAACTGCTGAAAAAAGACGCAAAAGAACAACGCTCCGCTACCAGAGAATTGTAACCTGATGAGTTGGTTACCATGGAGACCAGCCTCTAGCAAGGGGGCGGAGAG
>PITA01033754.1:0-12373 GCA_004023965.1 Spilogale gracilis | reverse complement strand
AACCCTCTTACACTGTTGGTGGGAATGTAAACTGGTGCAGCCGCTTTGGAAAACACTGTGGAGATTCCTTAAAAAATTAAAGATAGAGCTACCCTATGACCCTGCAATTGCACTACTGGGCATTTACCCCAAAGATACGGATGTAGTGAAAAGAAGGGCCATATGTACACCAATGTTCATCGCAGCAATGGCCACAATCACCAAACTGTGGAAAGAGCCAAGGTGCCCATCAACAGATGAATGGATAAAGAAGATGTGGTACATATATACAATGGAATACTATGCCTCCGTCAGAAAGGATGAATATCCACCTTTTGTAGCAACATGGACTGGACTGGAAGAGATTATGCTAAGTGAAATAAGCCAAGAAGAGAAAGTCAAGTATCACATGGTTTCACTTACTTGCGGTGCATGAGGGGTAACCTGGAGGACAGTGGGAGAAGGAAAGTAAATGGGAACTAGGGTAATCCAGGGAGGGAACGAAACAACAGAGACTTTGGACACAGAAACAAACTGTGGGACTTGGAGGGAGGGGGGCTGGAGGGATGGGAGAGCCTGGTGGTGGGTACTGGGGACGCCTAAAGCGTGGAGCACTGGGTGTGGGGAATGGGGAATGAATCTTGGAACATTGGAAAAAAAATTTAGTAACAATAAAAAAAAAAAAAAGAAAAAGAAAAAAATGCTCAACATCACTTGGCATCAGGAAAATACAAATCAAAACCACCATGAGATACCACCTCACACCAGTCAGAAGGACTAAAATCAACAAGTCAAGAAATAATAGATGGTGACAAGGATGCAGAGAAAGGGGAATCCTCCTACACTACTAGTGGAAAAGCAAGCTGGTGCAGCCATTCTGGAAAACACTACTATGGATGTTCCTCAAAAAAGTTGAAAATAGAGCTACCCTATGACCCAGTAATTGCACTACTGAGTATTTACCCCAAAGATACAAATGTAGTGATCTGAAGGGGGACCTACATCCCAATGTTAATAGAAACACTGTCCACAACAGCCAAATGGAAAAAGCCTGAATGTCCACTGACAGATGAATGGATAAAGAGATGTAAGATATATATGCAATGGAATATTACACAGCCATCAAAAATTGAAATCTTACCATTTGCAAGACTTGTACGGAACTAGAGGGTATTATGCTAAGCAAGATAAGTCAATTAGAGAAGGACAATTATCATATGATCTCACTGATATGTGGAATTTAAAAAACAAGGCAGAGGTTCATAAGGAAAGAGAGGGAAAAATGAAACAAGATAAAATCAGAGAGGGAGACAAACCATCAGAGACTCTTAATCATAGGAAACAAACAGGGTTGCTGAAGGGTAGGGGGATGAGGGGACAGGGTAACTGGGTAATGGGCATTAAGAAGTGTATATATTATAGTGAGCATTGGGTATTACACAAGACTGGTGAATCACAGACCTGTACCTCGGAAACAAATAATACATTACATGTTAATTAACTGAATTTAAAAATAGATCCATTGAGTGTTAGAAACTGAGCATAGGAATACATATCAAACCTCTCCCAGGTCGAGCTTATCATCCAGTTAAGATGAGAAATTATATAGTAAATAATAATGACAGTAACAACAAAACAAATTATATGCATTCTAATGCTTACATCTAATGCAACCTGGTGCATAAATATATATTGATTACTACATGCCAAGCACAACTCTAAGCACTTTACAAATATTATTGACTCATTTAATATGAAAACAATCCTACAGGATTGGTATAATTATTATGATTATTTTCATTTTACAAGGAAACTGAGGACAAACATAGAAGAAATGGTAGAGATGGAATAGGAACCCTGGGTCCATGCTCCCATTACATTTTACTGCCTCTTCCATTATAACATGACACATTGGCAAAGGCTACAAATGTTAGGCACCAAATGAGTCATATACAAAGCAAATGCAAAAGAAGTGAGGTGTATGGGGAGAAGTCACTGTGGGTTGACGTAACCTGGAAGGATTTCAAGGACATGGAAAAAAAAAAAGGATAAAATGAATGATCCTGGATTTTAAGTGAACAGGAAAGAACTACATTAAGCAAGGGAAAATGTCTGAAGAAAATGAGGAAAATGGGAATCAGTTTGTAAAATGCCCATATAAATATCCTATTGGCTCCTTAAGCTCAACATGCCACCTTGAGATTTTATAAAAATCTTTTCTTCAACTATTAACTTGTTTTCTTTGTCTCTCTGGCCAGCATTTAAGCTCCATGGGGACAAAAACTTGTCTGTCATTGTATGATTATATCCTTAGTCACTTTCATGGTGCCTGGCATAAAATAAGCATTCGTTTATTTGTTACATGCCTGAATAACTGAATACACAAAGGAATGAACGTTTAAGTTTGGTTCAGCTTCCCTCCCCCTCCAAACAAACAGACATAAACAAAAACAAACAATATGACTGCACCCACATGTTCAGGCAAAAGACCTAGAAATCATCTTTGACTAGTCCCCCTTTTCCATTACTGCTCTATGTATATTAAATCATAAACTTTCTTTTCTTCCTTCTATCTAATTCTTATACTTCTGTTCTCACGGCCATTATTATATTTCTATCACATAATTTTCTTGAAATAATGCTATAATCTTCTTATGAATCTCCCTGCCCTTCATTTTTTTCCCCACTCCATTCTTCATCTTGAAGTGAGAGTAATGTTTTTGTAATACAAATCTGGTTATTTCATTCTCTTGTTAAAAAAAAATCAGTCAACAGTAGGGACAGGTCAGTCAGCTGAGCCTGGTGGCTGAGTCAGTTGAGCATCTGACTCTTGATTTTGGCTCAGGTCATGATCTCAGGATTGAGAGAAGAAGCCCCATGTGGGGCTCAGTATGCAGTCTGCTTGAGAGTCTCTCCTCTCCCTCTGCCACTGCCACTGCAAACAATCTGTCCCTCTCTCTAAAATAAATAAATATACTATTTTTTTAAAAATCAGTCAATAGGCTTCTAAGGTCCTCAGATAAAATTCAAGTTCCTTAATATGGTTTAATATGCCCCTCATAGTCTAGCCACTACATAACTGTTCTTTTAGCTTAAGAACATGCCCTATCACTAACACTATGCCTCTTTGAAGCCTACATTTTACTATTAAACAATCTCTTTGACTTTACCAAATGACTTTCTTCTCTTGGTTTTTCCAAATTATCAACACAATCTGAATCTCTCCTTTCTCCCTGCCCTTTTTACTTTGCTCCACAATATTCATCATTACATCTTGGCTTTAACATTTATTCTTTTAGAAAGTTTTCTATAACTTCAGAAATGATGTTATTGTGCTTAATTATCATCCCTATTCTAACTCTACTCCTATCACCTTCTGTAGGGAGCAGCTGATTACTCATATAATTGCCTCTTAGACTGAAAGTCTATCTGACTACAGAGACCAACAATAAGCATTTTATCATTCACTGTTTTGGATCCAGTGCCTAACTAAAGCTTAGAATTATTAACTTAATGTTCAATCAGGTCATATACAAAGAATATATGAAACTGAAAACTGAATATTAAGTAAGACTTTCCTTATTGATCTCAAATTGACCACTAATATCCAAAGTTGAAAAGAAGAGGATATAACACGCCCATCTTCTAAACAGAGCTGGAGAAAACTGAAGCAAATACCTCACCCAAGTATACAAAGAGGGCCAGACACTTTGAAAGTAAAGGTAGGTGAACTCTAAGTCATAGCAGTAGAAATTACCCAAATTAAAGTACAGTGAAGATTAAAAAAAAATAATGAAGCCTTGGACTAGGAAAAAAATATCAAATGGATTAATATAATTAGAATCTTGAGGAGAGAGGGGGGCAGGAAAGAGATTTTACAAATAATGGCTTAACATTTTTTAAAACATTTGGTGAAAATTACAGACCCTGTTTCCAAGAATCTCAACAACAAGCAGGATAAAATGAAAACAACACCAAAACATACCATAATAACAATTCTTAAAAATCAGTGGCAAAGAGAAAATTTAGAAGAAATCAGATAATAAAATACATATATATAAAGGGAACAAAGGTAACAATGTTCCCTATCCTTTCATCAAAAACAACGTGAGACAATAGCCAATGGAAAGATATCTTGAAAGTTCTGATAGGAGAGACTAAATAAATAGATATTAAAATAGAATTTTATTACTGACAATATTTTTTCTCAGAAATGATGGCAAAATAAAGACTTCAATACAAATAAAAACAGAACTTTCAGCAGATATGCACTATGAAAAATTTTAAAAGAAATTCTTCAGGAGAAAAGGAAATAATATTAGATAAAACTCAAATATCAGGGGCACCTGGGAGCAGTTGGTTAAGCCACTGCCTTCGGTTCAGGTCATGATCCTGGAGTCCGAGGATCGAGTCCCCACATCGGGCTCCCAGCTCCATGGGTGGTCTGCTTCTCCCTCTGACCTTTTCCCCTCTCATGCTCTCGCTCTCTCTCTCTCTCTCTCTCTCTCTCAAATAAATAAATGCAATCTTTAAAAAAAATTAAAAAATAAAACAAAAAATAATAATGAATTGAAGGAGTAGTATCTAGCATGTGCAATGCTATTCCTTTAATGAATTGAAGGAATAGTACCTAGCATGTGCAAAAGTAAAATAGGTGTATTAGGGTGCTCCAGAAAAATCAAAGCAATAGAATACTAAGAAATAATAAATCCAAAAGAAGGCAAGTAAAGGAGAGTGGGGACAAAAAACAAGTGCTACAAATAGAAAACAAAAAGTAAATAACAGACTAAAACATAACTATATTGGTTACTGAATATATATAAAGTGTCTGCACACTGTCATAAAAAGGATTGGATTTTCAGACTGAAAAAAGGTACTATAAAGAATAAGCTTTAAATATAAAGAAACAGGTACATTAAAAAAGATAAAGAATGTATAGCATGCTAACATTAATAATGAGAAAGATGAATTGACTCTGTTGATAAAGTATATGTCAGGACAAGAGATAATACCAGGAATAAAGGGGACATTTCCTGATGCTCTTCAATTCATCAAGAACATATTCAAATTCTAAATGTGTATATAACTAATACCTCCATTAAAAATAGAAGCAGAACAGAGTAACTAAAATGACAAATTTAGAAATTCAGAGTTTTAGAGATTTTAGCTCTCCTTTCTTAAAAAGTGATAGGACAGGGAAAGATATATTCAGAAACAGTGCAGAAATATGAGTCACATGATTGGAAGTGTCATTTTCATGTAATCAACTCCCTGAAGTTATCTTGCTCATGTATTCTTTCTTTTTTTTTTTTTTAAAGATTTTATTTATTTGACAGAGAGAAACACAGCCAGAGAGGGAACACAAGCAGGGGGAGTGAGAGAGGGAGAAGCAGGCTTCCCGCCGAGCAGGGAGCCCAATGTGGGACTCGATCCGAGGTCTCCGGGATCATGACCTGAGCCGAAGGCAGTGGCTTAACCAACTGAGCCACCCAGGCGTCCCTCATGTATTCTTTACTTCCCCACTGCCTGTGCCCTCATTACCATGTAAACATCATGATAGTGGGGACTTGTATATTTTTCTCACTGTTCTATTCCTAGCCTTTTCAATAGTACCTAGTACATAACAGGTAAACATCAAATAGCTAAATGAAGGAAAGGATAAAGTAATAGATTTAATGGATATTTTGAAAACATTATGCTCTTATTTAAGGACGTTCTTAGCATGCAAATTAATACACACGAGAAGGTACCTGAAGCAACAAATCAGTACTCCTTCCGGATTCTAATCAAATATTTCAGTTTTAGACTAGGTACTTAATTTGTATATAAATTATAAAAGAATTAATAATGTCAAAGGATACTTATATTCAAATTTATTTGCCAAGAAACAGCATATTTTAAAAATTAAAAATGAGAAACTAAATTATATCTGTTTGAAAGACAGAATCTCAGCTAAAGATCTATGTCTCAACAGTAAGGAAGCAGGCCACTCTCACTGATTTCATATCCTGCTAACAAAGAACATAAGAAGGAAGGACTCTAGCTTGCCTACTAGTCCTAAACTGAAATCAAAGTGTTGTGGTCTGCGTCCAGAAACTTTATCAAGATTCTATACTTACTGCAATGCTTATAAAGATCTACAGAGTGGCTGAGTTCAACTCGAAGTCACAAAGAATACTGTTGAGCCTCTAGTCATGATCTCTACCTGAAATAAACTCTGAAATGCAGAACCGCTTGTGAAGAGCCTTTCAGAAAACGCCTTTGCCCTGCTGTCTTATTCCACACCTGTCTGCCCCTTATCCAGCACTGTATCTATTTTCACTGAATGGTTCTTAAAATGATAAAGTAGAACACCAGCTAATAATAAGAAGGTCCTGGACCACGGATACTTCTGTTAGCAGAGAATGGAAGACTGTGCTGATCCATGTTATAGTCTCCCATGTGTTAGACCTGGACAATGTAATGCTTCTAATGGGCATCGTTCTAAGTGCTAAATAATAGGAAGAATGTATGTCTGTCATCAGTTAGGAACTGGAATTCACACTGTGCAAGATACTATTCAAAGCCACAGTAACTCCACTCTTTTACAACTGGAAATCATGGTTTTATTTTAGAACAGGGACTCTGCTTTTTGACTAGCTTTAGAAAGAACGTGACACAGTGTGAAAATGGACATTTAATAGATGCTCCTTTCTACGCTGCACACAGGGAACAGGTAATAAATGCCGCTGTCTGACTGGATAATGATGCTGCCTGGCAGAGTAGAGACAATTAATGAATGTTCTTTGATTGATGATGAGACAAGCAATATAAACATGGATTTTTCTTTGTCAGTTTTCCCCAAATAGTTCTGAACAAAAGTAAAATGTGCTCTAGGCAAGAAGGAACCTAAGCCACTGAGATATTAACATCCTTCTTGTTGTTGTGCTTCATCTTAATAGTAGATATCTACATATGATTCATTCTATATTAGGGACTGTTGTTCTAAGTGCTACATACATATTAACTTGTTTAATCCTCAAAGTCACTCTAATAATGATAGTGATAAGAGTAATAATGCAGTATTATGTTTCCTGCTTTTATAGATATAGAACAGAAAGCACAGAGCGGTATATTGCCCAGGGTTATAGTTTTCACTTTTGGCCTATTACATATATAGTATAGTATATAGTATATATTACAGTATAACATATATGTAGTATAATAGTTATATTACATATATAGTACTGCAGGGAGCATTCATTTACATATACACACATACATGCTGAGAGCTCACATTTTCTGCTGGGTGTATTTTAGATGTGAAATTGCTGGATTAGGGGACATACATATGGTCCTTTTTAGTAGATACTGCTAGATGGTTTTCCCAGGTCTGAGAATTCTACCAACACTTGATGCTGTCTTTTTCATTTTAGACATTGTGATAAGTATGCAGTGAAATCTTATGTTTTTAATTTGAATTTTTCTGATGAATAATGAAGTTTTGATACATTTAGTGGTCTTCTGAATATTCTCTTTTATTAAGTGCCAGTTATGTCTTTTGTCTTGTTTTGCCAATTCTCTCCAAACTGATCTATAAATTCCACACAATCCCAATGTACATTTCACTGTGTGCGTGTGTGCATAAATTAATAAGAAAATTGTAGAAATTATATGGAAATGCAAGAGGTCAAGCATAGTCAAGGACTAAGTTATTTATTTTAGAGAGAGTACAGAGGTGTAGGATGCAGAGGGAGAGGGACAGAGTCTTGAACAAACTCTGTGCTCAGCATGGAGCACAACGCAGGGCTGGATCTCCTGACCCTGTGATCATGACCTAAGCCAAAACCAGGAGCAGCACTTGACCCACTGGGACCCAGGCGCTCCAGTCAAGGACATTTTAAATGAAAGGAATACAGCCAGAGCATTTACATTAACAGGTGTAATTATAATGTGATAGTAATCAGCACTTTGTGGAATAGGCTCGTGGTTATTTAGACAAACCAATAGAGAACCATAGGGAATATGGATTTATGACTAAAGTGACAGTGGGAAAAAGAACAGTCCTTTCAATAAATAATTCTGGGTCAGTTGGTCAAAATGGAGGCGATAAGAGAGCAGGGGAAAAAAAGGCAATTTTTTTTAAATGGAAAAGTCTTTACCAATAGTAGAAGCTAGCTACAATGAGATTTTATTTTTTTTTTTGAAACTATGTGAATAAACTTTGCAAACAATAATGCACTAAGTAGGTAATACTCATTATTATTCAAAAGAAGAGGGGACCACTGCAATGCAATTTAGCATCAGACAGAGGTCTATTAGGTTTTCTCTACCATTTTCCTGTTCTATTGTTCCTTAAAACTGTATTTTCAAAAAAATGTTTTAGTACAGAAGATGTGAACTGACTTCCTAAAGCAAATCTCAATAGAAAAGACATATCACTCTGCTATTCCACCTGAGAGAGACTCATTGCTGAATTTTAACTTTCCTTAGAAAGTTTCAGAATACCTCTCCTGCCTATAATAGAGACCAAACATACTTTACAAGACCATTCTTGATTTCTCAAATGAAAAATGTTTGGAATATCATAAATTTCCTTATCTTCTTGTTGATATTAACTTGAAATGATGAAGCTCTTTCAAAATCAGTGTTGTTATTTGTTAATAGTCCATTACTCACTAGGTCACCCAGAAAATTCAACCCAACCTGACTCAAACGTAGCACTGAAAACATTGCAAATTGTATTTAACAGGTTCATGGTTCTCTAATGATCCAACCAGGACCAAGTTAGCCAAAATGACTGACTACTTATTCCAGTGACTGAAACCAATATATTCTCTCACTTTCCATTCTAGTTTCTTTTACAATAATTTGTTTTAAAGTAAGCATCCTTACAATGCTCTTACTGAAGTTTAGGAGTCTGCAAAATAAAAGGATTTATGAATGAGAAACACCTACAACTGAAAGAAGCTTTTCTTTCAGAGGAGAAAACCTACAGTTCATGTGACCCACAAGCTATAGATCTTGCATTAATTCTGACAATAGGGCTACTCTCAATTAATTAACTGCTGGTCCCTGAGGCAATGCTTCATGCTTCGTTCCTTTTATTCTTTTTAAAAAATGAATTTTAAATATATGATATTCACATCAGCTTGGTGGTGAAGTAGTTTCCCTGATATAAGTGGGGGAAATGATAAAGAGAGTGATGGATTCGGAGCTGGGAAGGGATATTCATGGCAGAATCAGGGAAAAATTCTAGACTGGGTTCCTGAAGAGCAGAGAAGCAAGTTCTTTGGACATTTTTATTTACTACACTGGATCGGATAACATTTCATCTATTCTGTAAGACTTTTTTTTTTAATGTTGACAAATACTAACTTGGAAAATGACTTTGCCATCTTTATAGGAAGATGACTTTCTGAAATTTGCACAATTATATCAAGAAGACAACTTATTTATTTATTTATTTATTTATTTATTTATTTATTATTTAATTTTCCCTTTGCCCCTATTCACCCATTTCTCCTGTATCATGGCTACTACAAATAATGCTGCAATGAACACAGGAATGCAGATATCTTTCCAAGTTGGTGTTTTTGTTTTCTTTAAATAACCCAGAAGTCAAAGGGCTGGATTGTATGAGAGTTCTATTTTTAACTTTTTGAGGAACCGCTTCCCATAGCTGCGCTGATTTACATTTCCAACAGCAATGCACAGTGGTTGCCTTTTCTCTACATTCTCCCCAGCATTGTTCTGCTCATGTTTTTGATAATAGCTATGTTAACAGATGTGAGGTGATATCTCATTATGGTTTTGATTGCATTTCCCTGATGATGAGTAATGTTAAGCATCTTTTCATATACCTATTGGCTATTTTTATGTCTTCTCTGGGAAAGTGTCTATTTAGATCTTCTGCTTATTTTTTAATAGGTTTGTCTGCTTTTTTTGTCATTTAGTCGTATGAGTTCTTTCTATATTTTAGATATTAGCCTCTTATCAGATATCTCATTTGCAAATATTTTCTCCCATCCACTAAGTCGTCTTTTTTATTATATTGATAGCTTCTTTTGCTGTGCAGAAGCTTTCTGGTATACTGTAATGCCAATTATTTATTTTTGCTTTTGTTACTTTTGCTGTGGTGTGAGACCCCCCCCAAAAAAATGTCTAAGACCTATGACAAAGCTTACCATCTATGTTTTCTTCCAGGATTTTCATGGTTTCAAGTCTTATATTTAACTCTTTAATACATTTTGAGTTAATCTTTGTGTGTGGTGTAAGACAGTGGCTAAATATTTTAACTAGAGCTATTTCTCTTTAAAAGCTAATTAAGGTATCTCTGGGTTTATAACAGGATGCCAGTTACATGTCTGAGTGTGTACTTTTGTCAAATCCTGGATCTGATACTTTACTGAAGATTTTAACAACCTGAACAAAATTAAAGTTTGGAAAAAACAAAAAATAAAAATAGAGGCACCTGGGTGGCTCAGTTAAGCGGCTGACTGTGGATTTCAGCTCAGGTCATGATCTCCAGGTTGTAAGATGGAGCCCCGTGTTAGGCTCTGTGCTGGGTGTGGATGGAGTCTGCTTAGGATTTTCTCTCTCCCTCTCCCTCTGTCCCTATCCCACAAGTCACACACTCACTCTCTCAATAACAAGGAAGGTGGGAGAGAAGGAGGGAAGGAGGAAAGGAAGGAAGGAAGGAAGGAAGGATAGAAGGAAGGATAGAAGGAAGGGATCAAAGAGAGAAAAAGAAAGAAAAAAGAGAAAGAAAGAAGAAAGAGAAAGAAAGAAAGAAAGAAAGAAAGAAAGAAAGAAAGAAAGAAAGAGAAAGAGAGAGAAAGAGGAAGGAAGGAAGGAAGGAAGGAAGGAAGGAAGGAAGGAAGGAAGGAAGGAAGGAAAGGAGGAAGGAAGGGAGGGAGGATGGAAAAAAGAAAGAAGAAAAAGAAACATAACTCAATGTACAATTCTTTTGTATGATTATAAATTATCTAAGTGGCTGGCACAAGGTATGGCATAGTGAGGATAGTGATTTGATGATGATTATTGTGATAGTGATGAAGATGATGCCATACTGAGCCAAACCAACCTGTTTTATAGAGCTTCTATATGGGATACATACTTTGCTGAATGCTAAGAAAAGAATATAAAATAAACATTGTTCCTACCCTGATAGAATTTACTGTTAATTTGAGCAAACCTTCCTAAATTTAGGTAATGAAAGCTAATGATTTTTGACTTGGACTTTAATAGAAAAAGAACATTTGAAGAAAAGATTTTCAAGATGAAAACAGGAATGACTTCCAATATCTTTTTCTTTTTTTTTTTCATATTTTCTGCATAGCTTGTGCAAATATTTGTGGGCCTTGAAGGAAATTTAAAATAATCTTAAGGACTTGTCTCTTTAGAATTTTAATACACCTTTATATATGCATTTATCTGATTAATATGAGAGTAAAATATATTTAATAAATACTAAATATAATTTAGGAAAATAAATTCATTTACAAAACTAAATTTTTGTATATTGAGGCAGAATATGGAGAAGTAAAATTTAATGTAACTTTAGTTGATGTAATATCTCATGTAATTGTTTCATGTTTTTCTATTTTGAATTAAGATTAGTAATATCAATGAATTTTTTACACTATGAAGAAACATTAATTATAAATGTTATTTTTTAAGACTAGAGTATTCTAGTACTTTTTACTACATGAAATCACTGATTACTACATTGTTGTGGGTACTTTTGATGTTTTGTTTATAAAGCTCACAAAATAACAAATAAAAAAGATTAACAGAGTGAAAAGCTTAAAGAGCTCACAGGGGAGCTACGATTCTCCTATTAAATCTATATTCCATATCTAAAAAAATAATTTATGACAATTTCTTTGTATGGAAGAAAAATTTTATAATGATTAGATCCATTAAAAGAAAGAATGATTTCCTAGAGTTTGAAGCTATTAAGACTAATGCAAAAGAATATATCATTCTTCTATCTTCTATCATGTGTAAAGTCAATTTTAAAAATTGTGAAATAGTCAATCAAAAACCATTAAAGATATTTCCAAAATCTTACACTAGCCCTGGATATATTATCTATGATCTAGTGACTTTACAAAAAAAAAGAGTATGAAAAGAGATTTATGTTTTTATTAGATCAGGTAGTTGAATAACTATCTTCCCTGATGATTGAAGTATAATCTTGACTGAGTAGATAGAGGAACTAACTCATCTCTTGCTATATCTTTTCAGTAATATAATTCTATGACAACTTCCAGTGCTTAGAAAATAAGTACATTCTTAATGCAATAATCAGCACTTATACTTGAAAGGAGTTTTAGAAATCATTCATTTCAGGAGTCAACAAGCTTCTCCCCACTGCCTGGTTTTGTAAATAAAATTTCATTATAACACA
>PITA01033753.1:0-12374 GCA_004023965.1 Spilogale gracilis | reverse complement strand
AGCAGGTGCCCGGTCTTCCACAGCTATTTTTAATAAGTTTTCTGAGAAAGATCATACAACTTTGTTAATGATGTAATCTACTGCTTATACAATTTGTGTATTCAGGAACTTTATTTTAATTTTGGTCAACTATCTTCCCACTTTAACTTAAGCTCATTGCCTAGTTTTAGAGTCCTCAGAGGAAGATAAAAACAGCTGGGTTGCTCTTATAGTTTTTACTGTTAAAAACAGCCATGAGGGGGCGCCTGGGGGGCTCAGTGGTTAAGCCTCTGCCTTCGGCTCAGGTCATGGTCTCAGGGTCCTGGGATCGAGGCCCGCGTCGGGCTCTCTGCTCAGCGGGGAGCCTGCTTCCTCCTCTCTCTCTGCCTGCCTCTCTGCCTACTTGTGATCTCTCTCTCTCTGCCTGCCTGTGATCTCTGTCAAATAAATAAAATCTTTAAAAAAAAAAGATAGCCATGAGATCTCTCTCTGCAGCTGTCACTTTCATGATATCAACACAAACTCTTTTAGCATTTCTTCACTGATTTTATTTTTCAGTTTAAAAAAATTTTAATCCTCAAAATGATCTGGAAATCAGACATCCTTAAGACAAGTCCAGATGCTCACTTAGGGCAAACCTTGGGCTATGGTGTGTGCCCTCGGGTCGGGACACCAGACACTCCTAAGGACAGAGGCTGCTGATTACTCATGTCATTGGGGTCTACTCTGCAACCAAGACCTTGTTTTACAAGACTTGGATAAGAATACCCTTTTCCTCTTGCTTTGTTTATATTTTGACACCTTCTTTTCTATATGAGAGAGCACACGTTTATTTTTACTGATTTAATTTTGTTGTTATTTCTTTGGCTTATTTTGGACTCTAATTTCATAATTTAAAACATAAAAGTGAAATGCTATACTCCAAATACTTAAGTCTTACTTAAAATTATAACTGAGGGGCACCTGGGGGGCTCAGAGGGTTCAGCCTCTGCCTTCGGCTCAGGTCATGATCTCAGGGTCCTGGGATCGAGGCCCGCATCGGGCTCTCTGCTCAGCAGGGAGCCTGCTTCCTCCTCTCTCTCTGCCTACTTGTGGTCTCTCTCTCTGTCAAATAAATAAATAAAATCTAAAAAAGAAAAAAAAAGAAGCAAAGGCCCAGAAAAAGTTTTGCCTCCTCATGGATAATAAAACTGTTTCTGATAAAGCACATCAGACAGTAATCTCTGATCGATAAAGAAGATATGATATATACAGAGCCATCCAACGGAATGTTATGCAGCCATCAAAAAGGATGAAGTCTTGCCATATGCAGCAACATGGAGGGAACCAGACGGAATTACGCTAAAGCCAAATGGGTCAATCAGAGAAAGGCAACTATCATATGATCTCACTGATATGTGGAATTTAAGGAAAAAAAACAGGATAATAGAGGAAGAGAGGAAAAAATAAAACAAGATGAAATCAGAGAGGGAGACAAATCACAAGAGACTCTTAATTACAGGAAACAAACTGAGGGTTGCTGGAGGGGAGGGGGGCCGGGGTGATGCGAGAAGTGGGTGATGGGCATTAAGGAGGGCACATGATGCAATGAGCACTACGTATTGCTTAAGATTGATGAATCACTGAACTCCATCTCTGAAAATACGAATACACTATATGCTAATTGAATTTAAATTATATATATAATACATACATTAAAAAAAAAGCCCTAATCTATGGCTCAATTATGGCGACTCTGACCTCTTTCCCCATCCTTTCCCTTTCTACTCTATCTTCCCCCAAGTCCTGATCTTTTATTTTCTTTCTTTTTATGATCCAATTTCAATGAATCCCTAAAAAGCTTTGGGGAATGAAGGTTGCAGCCTAGGCTTGATAAGGTCACCTGAGCAGATACTAACGGGCAAGGGCTGACTCACACTGGAGCGCCCTATTTCACACAGGGAAGAACCACTTCTGTGCACTAACCCACCCTTCTACATGAACACATCAGTCAAAGGAGAAACTGGGCTACGGAAACCTCTGCTGCTATGGTTAAAAAAAAAAAAGGTAAAACCCAGTTCCCGGAGTGGCCCTTCACCTGGAGAGGCCAGTACACACCAAGCCCGCGGTTTCCGAATGCGTACGTTTTAGTCAGGGAGCCTCTTCTCTAAAGGAACATGTAAGCACAAGCCCAATCTGTGACAAGTTAGTGGGGGTCCCTCTGGGTGTAGTGCTGCCGTCACATCCAGGAGGCCGGGCCCCCTCCCCTACAGAAGGCCCAAGGAACCCAGTTTGAGAACCACTGCTGTACTACAGAGAAACAGAACCGTAAAAACAAAATAGCAGCTAACTGGAAATGTCCTCGCAAGTCGGAAGAGCTAAGTACCTGAAAGGCACAACTGCAGCAGGCCCAGCCTGGGAAAAAAGAAATGAGTCGTCTCCTCAAAATTACCTTAATCCTTACTTCTCTCTCAGCAGCTCTCTTCTGTCTGTCTGCCTCCTTCCTCTTACATCTCTCCTCTTCTCGCTTTTTTCTCTTTTCTTCTTCCCGTAGACGCTTCTTCTCCAGCTCCCTCCTCCGTCGCTCTTCTCGCTTCTCTTCTCGAATCCTCTAGAGAAATGGAAAAGCATGTGTGTAAATGATCTGTGTGGCCATGGCAGGGACAGGAAGGGTACTCATCAGGTAAAAGGGCAGACCTACCTGCTTCTCTAATTTTCTATTTCTAATATATTCCAAAAGAGGTGTGGTTCTTCTAGCTAAAACACAAAAATTGTAATGTAGTATTTAACTCTAAAATAAGATTTCTTTCCTTCATTTTAAATACTTTTTTTCCAATTTAATCTTTAAATAATCAGTCTGGCTCATTCAGAAGGGCATGCAACTCTTGATCTCAAGGTGGTAAATTTGAGCCCCATGTTCGGTATAGAGATTACTTAAAAATAAAATCTCCTAAATCAATAAATACAATCTAGATGAGCAGACACCGTATTTGGGGGAGTTCCTAGTCCATCACTATAAAGTCAAGAATTTGGAGGAACTGACTACAAAGGGCAGGCAACGCATTTCTGATTCTCAAGGGAGTCTTCATGTCACTCATGAAGACGCTATAAAAGCAAACAGAAGAGTACAACACATTAGATTTCTCAGACTTTATGAGTATCTTCCCATTTTTGTAGATATTTAAAACGTTACATAATACCGTTACAGATTCACTTTGATTCAACACATATTCTGGAAATTTCTTCCTTTCCTGCGCTCCAATGACGTTAAACAATGTAGATTCTTGTGATTTCTTACCGTATACACTACACTGACCACAGCAAGCGGATGTGGGGTTAGAGGCCACTACCCACCCCGGAGCGGACCTCTCTGCTAACGCAAACTCCATCTTCAGCTTTCAAGCCCCGGATGTGTCTGATCTGACCTGGAATCTGGTGCCCAAACACGGTGGGCCTCGAGGCAGCCTCTCAGGGGGCGGGTTCTGAGAAATATGCAGTCTTTAAGGCAGCGGGTGACAATGCAGGCGGGAAGGTGGAACATGGTGTGGGTCTATTCCACAGCTCTTTTTTTTTTTTTTTAAGATTTTATTTATTTGACAGAGAGAAACACAGCGAGAGAGGGAACACAAGCAGGGGGAGTGAGAGAGGGAGAAGCAGGCTTCCTGCCAAGCAGGGAGCCTGATGTGGGACTCGATCCCAGGTCTCCAGGATCATGACCTGAGCCGAAGGCAGTCGCCTAACCAACTGAGCCACCCAGGCGCCCCTATTCCACAGCTCTTCTAAGATCTAAGATTAAATGGGGGAGGGAAGAATCCCTGGACACCCTTGAAGACCAGCCATGGCATTTCCTGAATTCTGAGGATCAGCAATTAATCACAAATTTTATAAGAGAGCTCCTGGGCAGGGATTCTTAACTTGGAATTAAGGACCCCTGAACACCTCGACATAATGCATCAAATGGTTTCTGCCAGGAAAGCTCTGCCCCAGACTTAGGGCTGTGCAGATGCCCACATTTCATCACAGGTGCAGAGGCCACGAAGGGCTCCTTCCCTCCCTGGACGGCCCCTATGTTCATCATTAACTCTGGCTCAGGGCGAGCACAGCTGATGCCCTCTCTAACACGCAGTTGCCTCTAATTAGGGAGGACTCTTGCTCTGCACCAGGGGAGTTTTGGACCAATCCCTCCAGGGGGGTGGAGGGACTGACAAGATGCCACGCACCTCCCCCCTTCTCCGACAGAATACCTGCCCAAAGGATGAACGTGAGGGCAATGAGACCGTGCATTAGAAAGCGTGCGTCTGTTTAACAGAACGTGCATGGGCAAGTAATGAACACCGACCTAACCGACAGCCCGTCACCGCTTACACAGAGTGCTGCCCCCGGCGCTGTCACAATGCCCTGGGGGGACACAGGGCTGGAAGCCGAGTCTGGGTCTGTCTGCCCTCCAGACCTGCTACGCCACTGCACTAACCTGCAGCCTCACAGGGAATCAGTATTTCCATTTAACCCTTACTGCTCAGACTAAATCATAGAATCCACTAAAGGCCAAACTCTAAAAAAAAGGCAATCTGCCTTGAATTGGCAGATGAAGGTCCAAACTTCGACGAGCAGAAATGGGGTCACAGAAACAAAGCTCCACAGCCCCACACTTACTTATTCCATAGAGCACTACAGCGCGCCTACTGTGCACCAGGCACTGGGAAGGGGCTAGGGGTGGGCGAGGATGCACCTCCGGCGTGGGAGGGTGGCTGCAGCCAGCTGGATGGCGTGTGTCTGGTCCCCAAGGACTATCTCAAAACCGCCCAAAAGTGGAAGACCCGGGTCCTTTTCTGTGGTTATCCTGTACAAGAGAATTTATAGTGTGTGTGGGGGGGTTCCTACAAATAATCTTGAATTGCTTTTTTCTAGCTCTTCTTAAAGTAAACATGATCTACAGAGAGATCTTGACTCACTGCCAATAATGTTTCCTCCCCCGTCTGCCCTGTCCGTGCTGGTACCTCGACTCACTGATCTGCTGAAGCCGGACTCCTGGAGGCCCAGATCCTGTTTCCTTTCTTCCCACACCCAATGTGCCAGAGCACAGGCAGACTCTGCCAGCTAGTGCAGGCAGCCCTCCCTGGACTGGAGCGAAGCCTCCCCACTCCCCACAGCCTGCTGTTCCCTCAGGGCACCCACAATCCACCCCGTACAGGCAATGTGCATGCAGTGATGGGGGAAAGCTCACCAGGCCACACTGCTCCCTCAGCGGTCTCAGCTATCTCTCGAACAAACTCCAAACCTCTACCCACCTGCCTCTCCAGCCACTCTGCGTACCATCCCACCCCGCGGCCCCCGCCCTGGCCACCATGTACCAACCACACAGGCATATATCCTATTCCTACAGGCCCGCAGCTCAGCTTTCAGCTCGTCTCTAGCCCCTTCTTCCTCCATGTCTTAGCACGGCTGCTCTCAAACAGCCTTTCCCTCCAGACTATTTCCTCAAACCATGGATCACATGGATGCGGCCTGGCTTAAACCTGATTACGGCTGCAGGTGCTTAGTTCAGTCTTCCCCCTGAGCAGGGAAGACACCTGAAGGCAGAGGCTCGTGTGTCCCTTTCGTGCTCACTCTGCACATCTGGGCTGACGGGGTACCCACTGAATGTGAGCACATGCATGCTAAGCACATCTTTATAAGTATTTGCTTTAGTGATTAAACAAAATCCCCTGCGCTACACATTAAACCAGCTGCTACAAAACACAAAACTCCCACCGCTCATCTGGGAGCATCGTCACTGTGGACGAACAGATACAACCCAAAACTCTGCTGCTTTCCCTCAGCAGAGGCGCAGAAGTGTTTTCCCAGGCTGCCCTATTTTTGTTACGATTGGAAAACACTCTACACCCCTGCTAAGCCTGTCATGAGTATGAATTTTTAAATAATCTTGAAAAAGAAATAAATACATATCTCAATCAGGTAAAGAGAGGAAATGAGCAAACAGACCAATAAGTTCTCTAGTCTTTGCCTCTATGTCTCCGAGAAGAGTTTCGGGATTTGCATTAGGTTTCTCTTCCTCCACACCATAAGTTTCCAAAAACTTCTTATACTCTGGATCTGTGAATTAAAAAAGAAAAAAAGAGAAGAAACATGCTCCTCCCCACATACGGGAGTGAAATTATATCTGATCGGTTTATTTACCCTGGTGGCCTCCAGCCTTTGTAAAGGGACTTACCATCTTCAATGCTTCCAGTTTTGGCATCTTTTTTCTTTAGTTTCTTTTTGGCTATCTTCTGGAATGGGGCAAACTCTACCACTGCAGGATATTCTAGGCCTTTAACAAAAAACAAATAGCAAAAACCATTCTAAAATTCCACTATATTCATTTTGGAATATAATGATTTAGGTTTCTTTCATTTTTTCTTTTTTTGGGAAGCAGCGGACGCAGAGGGACAGAATCTTAAGCAGGTGCCACACCCTGCAGGGCCCAACATGGGGCTCGATTCCATGACCCTGGGATCATGATCTGAGCAAAAATCAAGAGTCAGATGCTTAACCAAATGAGCCACCCAGGTGCCCCATGATCTAGCTTTCTTAAAGACTGACCATAACAACATTACCATTTACATTATATTTTTGGGGGTACCTGGTGGCTCAGTTGGTTAAGCAACCACCTTCAGCTCAGGTCATGATCCTGGAGTTTTGGGATCAAGTTCCACGTTGGGCTCCCCGCTCCACAGGGAGTCTGCTTCTCCCTCTGACCTTCTACCTTTCGTGCTCTCTCTCACTCACTCTCAAATAAATAAAATCTTTATAATAAAAAGCATATACAAACTATTATCTTCAGGCACCTGCAAACTTAGCAAGTCAAACTCCAGATCTGATCAAAGGATGAGCACTTATTTAAGAAAATGATTTCTCATGTTGCAGTAGTGGTTACATAACTGAATGCATTCAAAATTCATCAAGCTGCATACCTTAAGATGTCAATAAACCCTTCTCTCCACCTCTGAAGAGTCTGTCATAGGATACCTTTAAGTAGGTTCCTTAGTTTCATTTTCTTTTAATTTTAAAAGATTATTTCAATGATCAGTCTGTTATATGAGTTTAAGGGAATTACTATGCTTAGAAGAGATACTTGGCTAAAAGAGGGGCCTCAGAGGGCACGCGCAATACTAAGACAGGGTTTGCTTCAAACAGAAAAGTTTAGAACAAAAGCCAAGACAAACTGATTTGGTTATTATGTGTGGGGGTGTGGGAGTGGGGACAGGAACACCGAGAAATGTTCTCTATTTACTTAATCAACTGATGGAACCCTTCCATGTTGGTACTGAGTTCTTTATCTTTGTCAGGAACGGTCGGGTGACCATGATACTGTAACTCTTATTTATCTGGGCAGTATTTCCGTGTTAAGCTTAACTATTCAGAATAAAGTCAAGCGCCAGGAGGGGAGCAGGGCTTTGCACAGACAGGACCAACGGGCGACTCACACTACACCCACTCACACTACACCCACATGCCTGCTACACAAATCCGTAGTAAGTAGGAGTTGACACGCTTCCTGATTTCAAAACTTCTTACAAAGCCATGGTAACCAAAACAATATGGTACTGGCATAAAAGAAGAAACAGACCGATGGACTAGAGCAGAGCCCAGAAATAAACCTTCACATATGTGATCAAATGGTTTTCCACGAGGGGGCCAAGACTCTTCGATAGAGAAAGGACATTTCTTTAACAAATACTGCTGGAGGCCCCTGGGGGGCTCAGTCAGTTAAGTGTCTGCCTTCTGCTCAAGTCATGGTCCCAAAGTCTAGGAATCGAGCCCCGCGACAGGCTCCCTTCTCGCTGGCGAGTCTGCTTCTCCCTCCGCCCTGCTCATGCTGGCAATGTCTCTCAAATACACGGATTCTTAAAAAAAAAGAAAAAAAAACCACTCAAGAAGCTAGATATCCACATGCAAAAGAATGAAGTTGGACTCTTACAGTACCACAGACAAAAGCTGACTCAAAATGGATCAAACACCTAAACAACCTAAAACACCATGAGACCTAAATGTCGGGGGCACACCCCAAAGATGGCGCCGAGCACATGACCACATCAGCACAAACAGTTCCAGGAAGCGCCCGCCCTGAAGACACGCGACCTTATGGATACGTGGGTCCGTGCTCAGTGCGTGATCACCAGATGCCACCAATGCCTGCTGGCCGTGCAGTCCACACCCCGCGTGATCTCCTCTCTGACTGGCTATGATACTGTATAAAAGGGGCTAGAAAGCTTCCCGAGGAGAGAAGAGACGAGAGATGAGAGAAGGGAGACGAGGGAGGAAGGGGAAAAACCGGAAAATAAACGAGAGCTTCAACGTCTACCCGTGTGCTGCGTCTTCTCTGCTGGCGGGGAATGCGACACCTAAAACTAAAACTCTTGGAAGAAAACATGAAGGAAAAGCTTGACATTGGATTTGACAATGTTTTCTTAGATGTGACATCAAAAGTATAGGCAACTAGAGTAAAAACAGAAAAACTGGACCACACCACATTAAAAACATGTGACTGTCACAGACTACAACCAACAGCATATAAAGGCTGCCTATGGAACGGGAAAATCATACATCTGATGAGGAGCTAAGACCTGCAATATATATATGAAAATCTACAACTTAACAAGAAATGACTCGATTTAAACATGGGCACCCTTCCAAAATGACGTACAAATGGCCAACAAGCACACAAAGACGTTCGACATCACGAAGCGTATTAGGGAAATGTAAGTCAAAATCACAGTGACCTACTGCCTCATACCCATTAGGATGCCTGCTGTCAAAGAAACAGAAAACGACAATGGTTGGGAGGATGTGGAGAAACTGGAGGTCTTGTGCCCAGGTGGTGGGGATACAAAATGAAGTAGCGTCCAAGGAAAACAGTATAGCAGTTCCTCAAAACATTAAAAATACAATTAGTAGACGATCTAACGATTCCACTATGGTTATACCCAAAAAGACTGAAAGTAGAACCTCAGAGAGGCCGTGCACACCATGTTCACAGCAACAGCTGCTAGCGCCCGTGTGTCCGGACCAGCAGGCAGGCGTGATGTGGTATATACATGCAGCAGGGTGCGATTCAGTCTTACAAAGGGGCTCTGAGACCCGCTACAGCAGGGAGCTGGTGGGCATCCAGGGCACCAGGCGGTGTGAAATAAGCCAGTCACAGAAAAGAGAAATACTGTTTGGTTCCACTAATATGAGGTGTCTAGACTAGTAAATTCATGAAAACAAGAACAAAAACAAAAAAAGAAGAGAATGCCAAGGGCTTTGAGTCAGGGAGAGATGGGGGGTTAAAGCGTCCAGAGTTTCAGTTTTGTAAAATAAAGAGAGCTTTGGGGATAGGCTGCACAACGGTGTGAATGTACTTCACACTACTGAACTGTGAGAGACACCTGGGTGGCTCAGTCAGTTGAGCATCTGAAGCATCTGACTCTTGCTTTGGGCTCAGGTCATGATCTCAGGGTCCTGGGACTGGGGCGCTGGTCTCTGTGCTCAGGCGCAGAGTCTGCTTGTCCTTCTCCTTCCCCTTCTGCTCCTCCCCTCACACGTGTGTGCTCTCTCTCTCAAATAAATGAAATCTTAAAAAAAAAAAAAAACTAAAATGATAAATTCATGTTACATTTATCATAACTTTTTAAAAGTAAAGGAAAAAGGCACTTGAATAAAGAAGGAATCAACAAAAACTGGAAATAGTTCAAGATTACATTTGCTTCTCCTTGTAGGAAAGAATCTCTTGGCTTCAGCCTAGTCACTCTTTAAGGATCTTTGTTAACTCTCAGTGAGGAAGAAAACACTTACCAGCCGTGGAGTGGGTTGGCCAGCGAGGGGTATACAGAGAATATGCTGTTACAGGTATAGAGGCTTGATCACAATGGACACAACAGGTGACAATCTGACAGGAAGGAGGACAAAGGCAAAACCCAAAAAGTACAGAGAACCAGAACCATTTAGAGTAATAGACAGGTAAATACCTGTCTCAGCAGGCAACACTGTTCAAGAGAGTCAGAAACTTATGTTCATTATTAGAATCCCCTCCTTCATGACATTGTCCAGAAATGGTAAAATTATAGAGTACTCTGTTTAACATTCTTATTTAAAAACATTTAAAGATTTTTATTTATTTATTCGACAGAGAAAGAGACAGCAAGAGATGGAACATAAGCAGGGGGAGTGGGAGAGGGAGAAGCAGGCTTCCCGTCGAGCAGGGAGCCCGATGTGGGGCTCGATCCTGGGACTCTAGGATCATGACCTGAGCTGAAGGCAGTTGCTTAACGACTGAGCCACCCAGGCGTCCCATATTTTAGAAAATTTCTATTGCACAAGCTAAAATGATTTGGTTTTGAGACATTAAGAAAGTGAAGTTCACTTATCCAGAAAACTCACTGACATGAAAAACTTCACTCCAATAATACATAAATAGGTTGTCACTGATACAAGGAACTAATGGGAGTTGTTCGCTTAATGTATTTTAATTTTCAACATAAGCACACAACCACAGTAACACAACTGAAATTTACGAACTTATTTTACATTGGTGTCTGAGAACTTAATTAAAATTCACAAACATTCCAGCAAAACTTAACTAATGTACTTTAAGATTATATTAAAGAGTTTAAAAAGCCACAGATCAAACCTTTACTGTCAATGAAGATGTAGCCATCAAAACGATCTCTAAAAAGAAGGATGTCATCAGGATTTCTAAAATTAATGTATGCCCTTGAGTAAAGATGAGGATAAAGACTGAAATAAGAAATAACAGTGAAAATAGTTAGTAAAAAATGCAAGACTTTAAATTTTGCTTTTCTTCTTTTCTAGATACAACAAACCGAGGCCTATATGCCAAAGAACACATCTCAGGTAATTACAACTTGGGTATTGTTGAGCAGAAGAAGAAAACAAAACAAAAATAAGGAAAACATTACCCAAGATGTTCTGAATGACTAGGAAAGACACTTAGGGTCAGCATCTCTACTCCGAGGAACCAGGGTCGAGGCTGAAACCTCAGGCAAGGTTATGCAAAGGTCATTCCTTATCCCACATCCCAGGACCACGGAGTCCCGCTTCCCTCCTGCCCTGAGAGCCCCTCTGCGCAGCTACAGGGACAGCACCTGCAGCAGGAGGGGGTCCCCCCGCAGAGGAGCGGGGCCTCCTGCACACCCCGCTTCCCTCTCAGGCAGGACAGGCCACGCGGGTTGGGTTGGGAGGCTCGGGGCAACAGTTGGTGCCCAAGGGGCAGCGAGTGGGAAGGAGGGGCTGGGTTTCCAACGCGGTCATCGGAGGCCAAGTTTCTTCAACGGGAGGCATTTGAAATTCATCTATTATTCTTTTTAAACCAAACCTGGATTTCTCTGCCGCGGTGTTTTCCTCCGAAGGGCCTGACAGCCCTGAGATGTACGAGGTCAGGAGGGTTTCCGTGGCCCCCCAGCGCCCTAGGGCCGCGGGGCGCACAGGGTGACGGTGACGGCCGCGGCGGTGGGGAGGACAGCGCGCGTCCCGCCTGCCGCCCGACCCGGAGGCCCCGCCGCCGCCCCCACGCCCCCCACCTGAAGTCGGCCGTGAAGAACTCGAAGTAGTCGTGCGCCGGCAGCGGGTGCAGCTGCTCCTCCAGCTGCTCCCTGGTGAGGCTGGGCGGCAGCCGCCGGATCACCACCTGCGGAGAGGGCGGACGGGGCTCGGCGTCCCTCCCGGCGCTGCCGTCACCGGAACGCCGCCCCAGCCGCACGCCAGCCGAGCGCCCAGCGTCCGGAAGGCTGAGCCCCGACGACCGTGGGCACGAGCGGACCGCCGCCCGGCCACCCCCTGCCCGCACCCCCGCCCGGCCGGCCACCCCCCGCGCGCCTCGGTCCCAGGAGCCGCTCTTCCCCGCCGACGCCCGAAGCGCCCCCGCCAGGCCGCTGTCCGCGGTGCTGAAGCGGCCGGCCCCGCCCCCGCCGCCGGAACGCGCCGCCCGCGCTCCCTCCGCTCCTCCCCCAACCCCCAGTCCGCCCCGCCTTCGCTCAGGACCGCTTCTCTTCTCGCGAAGTTTGCACGCACCACTCCGTTCTCGTTCTCATCCACCCTGTTGAACACCCTCCTCCTCTCGCGAGGTTTGTCTGCCCCGCCCCTTCCCCCACCTTGCTCAGAACCGTCCTCTTCTCCTCGCGAGGTTTGCCTGTAACGCCCCCACAGGCGAAAGACGAGGCTGGCGGCGACTCCCGGCGGAACTGGACTTCCACAGCCGACAACTTTTCCCTCCCGCTCAGGCCCCGCGCGGCAACGGCCGCCCCAGAGCCTCCGACCCCCTCCTCCGAGCGCATCGTGCGCCCGCCGCGGAGTCGCCGCTGCCTCCCGCCGGCCGAAACGTCGCGAGAACTGGGCCGCCGCCCCTCCCCCGCCCGTGACGCCCCGCGTCCAGCCCC
>PITA01033752.1:0-12373 GCA_004023965.1 Spilogale gracilis | reverse complement strand
TGTAATTTTAAGCTTAAAGTGTAAGCTTTAAAAGTAAAACTAGAAAAAAGTTTAAAAAAGTAAGTGAGGTGGAAAATTTTATCAATGAGTTGTAGAGTTTTTGGTACTTGTAGTCAGTGCCAGGAGTTTAATAAATTGCCTTTCCCCCGATTTGGGGTTTTGCATTGGAATGTTGTCCTCCTGAGCTTCTGGCGTGCTTCTTGGGGGCGGGGCATGTCGTTCCCCTTCAGTCCTTCTACCTAGGCTGAGTCTTTCGGCCCCCCTGCTAGAGGCCTGTCTCAATGGCAACCAGACTATCAGGCTGCAATTCTCTGGGAGCGGAGCGTTGTTCTTTTGCGTCTTTTTTCAGCAGTTGAGGAAGTCAAGTCGGAGCAGGATGTCTGTGCCCAGACCTCCCTCCCAGAGGGAGCCTCTACACAGGGAGGGGCTCTTTCCAGCCTCACCGTTGGCAGTCTGTCACAGCCGGGCTAGTCCAGATGTTGTATTGATTTCTTCCCCCGTCCCCGTTTGTCGTTTCAATCCCGCACCTCTAAGCCACAACTCCTTTTGGATCGCGCGACTTTGTCTGCCCCCAGGGACCTGGGGCCTCTCCGGTCCCAGGAAAGTCTGTAAAAAACATTTTCCCCTGGGGGGATCTACACGCGGCCCACGGTGTGGAGAGAAACGGGAGAGAAGGGCAGGATAGAATCCACTCCCGCTGCTTTCTTGGCAGCTGTGGCGGCTCAGGTGGAGGCAGGCCTGGGCGGCTGCGCGCATGCCAGGGCCGGGGCCGTCGCCCGCGCCGGCGGGGGCGAGGGAGTCCGGGCAGCAGGAAAAGAAGAAAATAAAAGATTTTAAAAAGTCTCCTTGCCTTGCCCCAGGTTTAGCTGTGTTTAGCTTCTTTCTAGCCCCGATTCAGGCCGTAATCTGCTGTTATTCCTCACTCACAGAGCACTTTCGTTTTGGGGTATTTGTTTTCAATGGTTCAGCTCTGCGGGCTTCCTCCCCCACTCCCCTGTCTCTGGGGGCAAGCCTCCAGACCCTCCAATTTGTTTCTACCTTTTTGCCGATGTTCTTTGTGTCTCGTGGCGGTCCAGAAGTGGGAAATATCACATTTCAGGCTGGTTTCATGGGTGTTCACGGTGGTCTTGTAGTGGTTTTTTTGCTGGAATTCAGCTCTCTTCAGGGAACTCCCTGAAATGCGGTCACCTGGCCTTCCGCCATCTTCAATCGAATGCCTAATAACACTTTCTTATTGCCTGCATCATTTGGCTACTTTTCTTACTGTACTGTTACAGTAGGAGAAGATTTCCCTTCTGTGGATAAGAGAAAAAATATTTTGACTTCACCATCTACTGTTGTGTGCCTGATACCAAATTTTGGCACATAGATTTAACTTGATGTTTCCAAATTTCAATGTATAATGGTAACTGTCTTGGAGAAACTGGAAACAGGTATCTGGCATATGTTTCAGGTATATTCACTTGGGCTTCTTTACCATCAGAGAATCATAGAATTTAGAGGGTTTTTAAAAGCTGAATGAGAAAGACACTCTTTCTGTATCCTGTCCAAGTGAAGTAGGAAGGAAAGGGATGCAAATCTGAGGCTACCAAGCAAGAAATAATGCCTGAAAGCTTTTTAGCCACTCCCCTTTATTCATAAATACTCGTTGATTCTGATTCTTAGTTCCAGGTATAGATTTCATGTTTGTTTTGAATTAAAATTAGAATTATATATTTTATTTTTTTGAAATTCTGTTGTTTTGCTTTAGTTTCTTAATACATAGTTAAAATAAGTTTAAAAAAAAAATCAAGGGGCTTTTCTACCCCTTTCAGCAGTGTGGAAAACCTCCGGTATAGACAACCTTAATGTCCCCTTTCTTCATTATGGACATTTATCGATGTCTAGAGATACTTTATACTGTCACGTGTAGATGAGTGCTGTTAGTATCTAATGGGTAGGGGCCATGGATGTTCTAAGCATCCTATAAGGCACTGAACAATCCTCTCTCAGTCCCCCCACAAATAGAATTATCTGGGCCACAATGTCAGTAGTGCCAAGATTGAGAATCCCTGCTCCAGAACAATTCCTGATTTTACTTATAAGGAAACTGTACAGTGAAGTGGGGAGGTCTGTTCTGTCACACAGTTTATTCCATGCCTGAGTTCAGGTGTTGAATTTCTTTACTTTGTTTTTTGTCCTTTATCCAAAGACCCATATGAAATGGCAATATGGAAAGAAAAATAACACCAAAATATAAATATAAAAGAATAGTATTTTATAGTATTGCATATGCTTGATTGCAATAAATATTTCACTATTATCCAACACTCTATCTGTCACAAAGGTCAGTGTCCCTGGGGCACCTGAGTGGCTCAGTCGGTAAAGCATCTGAGTCTTTTTGTGTCTCTGTGTGTGTTATGTTAGTCAACATAAAATACATCATTCATTTTTGATGCAGTGTCTTAAGTTCATTATTTATATACAACACACAATGCTCTGTTCAGTACGTGCCCTCCTTAATACCCACCACCAGGCTAGATTTCAGCTCAGGTCATGATCTCAGGGTGGTGAAATCAAGCCCTGCATTGGGTATAGAGCCTACTTAAGATTACCACCCTCTCCTTCTCTCTCTTCCTCTCCCTCCCAGCTGCCCCCTGTACTCTTCTCTCTTAAAAGAAAAGAAAAGAAATACATTATCCCTGTTTATGAAGAACTATTTAGGTGGAAAAATTGAGAGATAAATAATTGTGAGTCAGTAAGTTGAATATTAAAATATTTATACAGTGCTATGTAAGTACAAATGAAGGGGGAAGCATTAAGCCTGGAGGTAGTGTGTGAGAGGCAGGATAAACTACAGAGAAGAGGCAACATGTAATCAGAGTCCTGAAGAGTAAACAGAAGGTTGTCAGGCAGGAAAGAGAAGGGGGAAAAGAACATTCTGGGAAGAAATAACAGGATGGTAAAAGGCACAGAGGGATCTAAGTCCATCAGTGTATTCTTATTAAAAATTAGGATGAGCAAATTAGCAATTTGCCTGCTTGAGGTTACTTGAGAGCAAAGAATGAGTACAGGGAGAACAAGACTTTCATTTGTAAAGATTTCCACTTGTGTGCCATAGTTGAAGTTTCACTGTAAGAGGTCCTTTCCTTTTGGATTAAATATTGCCGTTTCCCTGCCTCACCTCTAAGGAGGAAAAGTGTCCAGACACATTGTGTCTTCAGGGGACCTCCAGGGGACAAAATATATCTAAGTGCTTTTCTCTCAGAAAATAAAACTGACTCACTAGGTAATAAGAGTCCCAGGGGGTAGGTAACAGTGGCAGCAGCAAACTCTAAAGAATAAGAAAATTTGGGGCAGTGGGCAGGCAGCAGGTCAGCATGCCTAAATCCTAGTGGTGTGAGTAGCTCTGAGTGGGTGTTCTTGTGGTATTTTCACAACTGAACTT
This sequence comes from Spilogale gracilis, assembly GCA_004023965.1. Classification (NCBI taxonomy): domain Eukaryota; kingdom Metazoa; phylum Chordata; class Mammalia; order Carnivora; family Mephitidae; genus Spilogale; species Spilogale gracilis. The sequence goes on along the minus strand of PITA01033752.1, from coordinate 8,946 downwards.
TTTTATAATTTTAGAGTTGTGTATTCTAATTTTATTATCAATGTATTTTTTCTAAGTTAGTTGGTTAAACAGGCATTTACACATTTTACGGTATGATAAGGGGTGCTGCTTACCCAGTCTGGTCCCTCAGCCGCAGAATCCTGGCTGAACAGACCATGTCTTTCTGTCCATCTGTCTGTCTGTCTGGTAGTTTTGCTCAAATAATACATTTAACACAGGACACTGCAGGGTTCCCCAACTTGTGTTTTGTAAAATGCAGAAAGGATCAGAACCACCATTAGCACATCTGAGGCAATTTTATGCGTCACACAAAGGGCCTTTCTCCTTGTTCTGCTAACACTTGCCAGAGCAACTGGCCGCAGCCACTGGCTTGGTGAAAGGAACAGGACCTGGATTTCAGCCCGGCTTGCATCCTTTCTACCATGTGCTTTGATGCAGAACATAAACTGTTTTGTTGTGTGCAGGGATGCCGGAGGGGATGATCTGGGAGACCTGACCCATACTGGAGATGAGTTAGCATCTATTTAGTGCCATTACAGTGCTGGGAGAAAGATCCGACATGTGTCTGTCTGCAGGTGTGTTTGTGTGTGTTCATGTGTGTGTAGAGAGTGGCTGCTATTACCTCTCATCCCACCTCACTGACAAAAGGGGAAAGACATCCCAACCAGTGTAGCTCTGGTGAATTCCTCCGCCTGGTCTGCGCACCGTCTGCGTGGGCATGCTTCGTTGCTGAGGGCGGCCATTTCCACCCCGAGGAATTCCTCTGATTCTGCAGACACATTCTAGGTGGGACTGCTTTATCAATATCGAATTTTGGCTTAACCACAGCACTTAAGTTGGTTCTTGTTCCTCAGCATTCTCTTTAGGATGCCCATTCTTTGTGTACATACTCACGCTCTGTGTCTGCACGGTGCTTCAGCACTGCCCTCTTCCACACCTGACTCTCTCTGCTATCATTCACTGAGGTCATGGGACTAGCTATGCTCCATCTGACTCCTTCTGACTGGTGAAGAGTTTCCAGCTTGGGTGCACTCTGGGGACGGCTCCTCACATTGTCCCAATGACATTGGGCTCTGTAGACTCCGCTCTTTCTCTAAACAGACTGTTCTTTCTCAAGCCACTTGGGAATTTACTCTGTCAATTAACATGCAACAAGTACTGAAAGTTTGCTATGTGCCTGGTCCTGACCTGGTGTCCCTAAGGTCTGCCTTTCCCTATGTCTTGTGTAGTTCTTCAGAACACACTGATGGAATACAAGTAAGATTTTACATCCAAACTCAGGAGATTATATCACCAGGTCTGCCTTGATCTCAAAGTTAACAAGTCAATTATAGACCTTTCTCTTTTGTGCAATTTTGTAATAAAACAACATTAAAAAATAAAAATGCTAAGGTATTGCAGTAATAGTCTTGGTTGTTAGATCCTGTGTCTGCACCTCTTGCTGCGTGTTTAGATAATGCATTATACTTATTTCCAGTTTTCCCACTTGTCGCAGTACTTCACATTGCTCAGCTGAAAGCTCTAATAAGTGGTTTCTGTTAGGGTGCGCCTCCTTAGTTACAACATGCTGGTTAGTCACACCCAGTAGGTTGGTAGAAACCTCTGTGTGATTATTTTCCCCTTCTTCTGATTTATATTCACCCTTCTCTTTCTTTGATGTTAAGTAAAAACTTTATTTCTGTTTTTACTTTATTTGATTTCTCCTATAATGTTTTGTAAGATGTGTTCGGGTCTCTCAGTTTTAATCCCCTGTTCAGATATTTAAATGCCTTAAAACTTTTAATTTTTGTTTACAAAGATAAGCATTCAAAATGATTAAAAAATCAAGGGATATAAAATGCTTTAAGAAGTAAACAAGTTCATACATTTTTATATATTTTAATGTGATATATTAAATTCAAAATAGGATTTAAGTGTAACTTTACATATGTAGATATTATAAGTATAATAAGAACAGCTTTGCAAAGAATAAGGAAGTAAATATCAGGGAATCATATTGTTTTTTAAATAGTTACAACCTACATCCCATTTCAATGCTTAACTTTTATAAATTAATGTTTATGGAATTCATCTTGATCAAAATATCTTTACATGTGAAGCCTATTGTTTGAGATCAGTTTCCTTCTCTATAAGAGATGGCAGGACTAGTTTATAAATTATCACAGTCTTCCTGGCCAGAGGTAATAATATACTACTTAACATTGTATGATATGATCTTTTTTTTTTTTTTTAAATTGAGTGAAGACTGGGAGACAGTCCTTGATATTCTTGATTTATTATAGCTTAAAAGGTTTAGTCTAAGAATTTACATTTCAATCAGGTAGCTCAAGTGGAATATAATTGAAAAGCAAATGAATTATACTTCCTTCACTGATTTTTACACATTAGAACAGGGCCTTTTAATTACCAAAAGGGAGTGAAGTACCATCTATGTTTTGAATCAAGAGAATTTTGACCTCAGGAAAGATGGTAACTCTTACATTTGAACCTGGCACAGGAAGAGTTCTAATAGTTAATCAAAGACCAGTTTAGGGGCGGTTGGATTGTTTAGTCATTTAAGTGTCAGACTCTAGATCTCAACTCAGGTCTTGATCTTAGGTTTGTGAGTTCAACCCCTACATTGGACTCAACAGTGGGTGTGGTGCCTTTAAAAAAAAAAAGACCATTTTATCTGAAGATTAAAATTTAACAACAACAACAACAAAAACAAGTTATAATATCATCTGCTTCAAGGATATTAACAAAAGATACAGCGGAGAAGGGGAAATAATTACTTATTTAATTAGTAACTATGTAAAGAATATTGAGTATGTAAAAGGTATTCTGCCACAGAGTAAGGGCAGTGGGAAAGTCATAGTCCTTTTTCTGAGCTTCATTTGTTCTGTCAGTAAAATAGGGAGAAGATGCATATCATATAGGGCAACTATGGGGATTAGGGGCAATAGATTTAAAAATATTTGACGTTCAAAAAAGGTTAACTGTGGCTGTTATTATGGACAACAGTAATGAATGTAGGCTAGGGAGTTTTCAGTTTTTCCATAGGCAATGAAGTTCCATTGAAGGTTTTGAGCAGGAGTAACTACTGTGCTTACTTGGGCTGAAGCTCAAAAGCCACAAGGATAGCTTTGCAGAAGTTACAGGTGGGAAGTGGAAGACAAGTGAACTAAGATGAACTAGGATGTGGGGGAGGGGTTACAGAATTGAACTAAAGAAAGGAAGGATGGGAGAAAGATTAAGGCCATGGGATCAGAGGTTTTGTGGCTACTTTGCAGGGCCAAACTGGCGATAGAAAGGATGGCAAAAACATTCACAGGTATAGAGAACACCATGTGAAGAGTGGGCATTTCGATCCAAGGAGAAAAATGAATGAGTTCTGATTTGGACACACCAGGTTGGAGCCGAATGATGGCACTCACTGGGGGCAACTGGATTCCTCAGTAGGTTAAGCATTCAGACTTTTGATTTCAGCTCAGGTCATGATCTCAGGGTTGTGAGATTGAGCCCTGTGTCAGGCTCAGCATTGAGTCTGCTTGAGATTTCTCTCTCCTGGGGAGTCTGGGTGGCTCAGTCAGTTAGGTGTCCACTTTTGGCTCAGGTTGTGACCTCAAGGTCCTGGTATCAAGGCCCTTTATGCAAAGCAGGGAGCCTGCTTCTGCCTGCCACTCTTCCTTCTTGTGTGCATGCTTTTTCTCTCTCTGTGTGTCAAATAAATAAAACATTTAAAAAAAAAACTTAAAAAAGAGATTTCTCTCTCCTTCTCTCTCTTCCCCTCCCCCCATTTGTGCCCTCTCCCTCTGTCTCTCTTAAACAAACAGACAAACAAACAAACAAACAAATAAAATCTTTAATAAATAATAGTGGAACTCATTGGCTGCTACCAACCATTTTCCCCAGGGTACAGTATCATCAGGAATGAATTTCTGTATTTGTCTTGCATGAATTCAGAAAGCCTGTGCACATCAAGAGAGATGATACTTTTTGAGTCAGTTTGCAGACTTGGTGGAAACATGGTAGGAACTCTGTCTCTGAGCCTGGCAGCTTCTCCTGCCTAGCTAATTTGGAGAAGTTGTATTTCTTCTAAAGCATTGTCCCAGAATAGTGGGTGACACCTCATGGTGGCCTTATTCCACAAAGAAGAACAAATTACAATCTTCCTTAATGATGCTGTTGCTTTTATTCATATCATTGCATCTACTGATTATCTGATTTTTGTATTATCTTAAAATACTGTATTTCTTTGCTTACAGTGAGTATTGGCTCAAATGGTTTTGGAAAAAATGCTCAAAACCAACTTTGAGAACCTACCTACAAACGGGTATATATGAGGGATGGATCTTATGTAGGAAACAGCATTGTATTTGTTAGCCATGAGAAAGAAAATGTGAATGGATGTGTCTGTCAGTGGAGCATGTTTTGATCCATGGGAAACACATTAAACACAGTGAGAACATTCACTTTAAACATTCTGTCTTTATTATTGCTGTTCCTTTTAATAAAGATGTGCTGCAGAGGTCTTTGCACCTGTACATTAATTTCAGGCACAAGCCAGTCAGCTTTCAAATACGACAACCCTGTCTAAGAGAAGAGTATTTGTGTGCATATTTGCATTTCTGTTGTGTGCTGTATGTCTGTGTGTGAGTACACACCTATTCTCACTAATATCTGCATCATCTATTTTCAGAGAAACATCTACAGGGACTTAAAACTTCACATCAGTAGTTCTATTATTTTTGTTTGTTTGTTTGCTTGCTTTGCCTTCTAGTTTGAGCTCTCATTTATCCACATTCTTTATGGGCTGAATGTACCTTGAGGCATTTTCAGCAAAGGATAACTTTTGTCATCCAACACAATCATACATACCACTGCAAGCTGAACAGGAGGGAAAAGAAGAGCTTGGGTTATTAGTGAAATACTCTTATATTTTCTCCATTTTTTAAAGGCTAGATATAATTTTAAAGCAGTGTTAAGCAAAAGTAGACTCTCAAGATACTTATTTTGGACTGTGTTTAGCTGTAAAGTGGAATGGTAATTCTAGCTCAGTTTTACCTTTGAAGCAAGAAAACCTATGGCAGTGTCTGCACTGATATTATTTGATTTATTCTTTATTTCTTTGCCTCGTGGGCAATGAGAACAGACTGAAGATAAAGTGGTTCAAAGACTATTGTTGATACTGCATTTAAGCTACACCATTTTGCCTCCTCATTCCTTCTGCTACTACTTTTTCTTGGATTCCAGATATGCTGCAGAAGGAAAACTCATCAGATCACTGCTGTCATCTGATTAATGACACTCAAACTTTAAGCTGGCCCAATTTCTTTCTCTCTCTCTCATTCTCCCCGTACTTTGCTTTCTGAGAAAAAGGAAGGTGGGGTTGAGATAAAAACAAAAGACAAAAAATGGGTCACAGGCCTAACTGTTCCTAATAACAGTGAATTGTCAGTCTTCCTATGCCAACCTTCTGCCTCATTTTCTTACAAACAAGAAGTAAAGTGGGTATATATAAGTAAGTCAGAAAAAAGACCATGATTCCCGGGTAACTCATCAGAAAACTGTATCTTGATAGTTAAGAATAGGGGATAGAACACGTTTTCCCTAGAGGGTCAGATAATAAATATTTTTGGCATTATCAGTCCTATGGTCTCTGTTGTAAGCTGTTCAACTCTATCCTTGTAAAGAGAAATTGGCCATAGACAAAATGTAAACAAATGGGTGTGTCTGTGTTTCTGCAACATTTATTTATGTAAAATTAAACTTGAACTTTATTTATTTTCATGTATCATGAGTCATTATTTTTTAGATTTTTTAACCTTTAAAAATGCAAATATTGTTCTTTCTTTAATTTTTTAAAATTTTTTTATTTGATAGAGAGAAACACAGCAAGAGAGAGAACATAAGCAGGGGGAGTGAGAGAGGGAGAAGCAGGCTTCCCGCTGAGCAGGGAGCCTGATGTGGGGCTCAGTCCAGGGTCTCCAGGATCATGACCTGAGCCGAAGGCAGTCGCTTAAACAACTGAGCCACCCAGGTGCCCCACAAATTTTGTTCTTAACTTGCAGGTCATAAGACACTATAGATAAAGGGAGACACAGGAGAAATGGCACAGGTCAGGGAAGAATTTCCTAATCAGGGAAGATAGGAGTTAGTTTTTAAAGAAAAACAGGGTTTGGACTTGGCCAAGTGGTATTAATGGATATTTAAGAATAACAAATATTTGCTGATGCAAATTTCCAACATTGACATGCAAGTTAAATCATTAATCGACATATCTTTTTTTTGAAATTGTAAAGAATTTGAGTAAGAAATCTCAAAGCTAATGTTTAAGAAATCATAGGTAAATTAGGCATAAACCCTAAACTCCAGTTCTGCCATAGTTTTCACAAAAAAAGAAAATGTTGATCTAGAAACTCAGATTGATAAGCCTAATTAAGATGCCTAGCAATATTCAACAACAGATTTTTTAAACAGCAGGTATGCAAATCCTTAGAAAACAATGGTATCCTTCCAAGGTTTTCTTACCAAAAAAAAGAAAAAGAAAAAAAAATTAAAAGGGAAGAAAGAAAAGAAATCCATCCAAGGTTTCAATTATCTCTCTCTCTCTCTCTCTCTCTCTCTCTCTCTCTTTAATTCTGTTTATTTATTTGACAGAGAGGCAGAGACAGCTAGAGAGGGAATACAAGCAGGGGGAGTAGGAGAGGTAGAAGCAGGCTTCCTGCTGAACAGGGAACCTGATTTGGGTATCAGTTCCAGAATCCTGGGATAATGACCTGAGCAGAAGGCTGACACTTAATGACTGAGCCACTCAGGCGCCCCTATTTCTCTTTTTAATTGGGCTTTTAAAACATAGAAGTCCGCATCTTATCACATTCCCTCTAAATCATTCATTCTACAAATATTTGTTCAGGACCTACTCAGTCTTGGAAACTGTTCTAATTGCTTAGAATATATCAATAAAACTGAGATCCCTACCCTCATGGAGCTTATATCACTCAAGTAGTGGATCCCGGGACTCTCAGCATGGCCAGGGGCTCCTACTGTTGTTAGTCATTTCCTGGGGCACAGTGTCTCCTTGATAGTACTTTGCACATGGTACCATACATACAAAGGTGAATGGGAGGCAGATAAAATTTTTATTTTCTGCCCTATTCATGTAGATCTTTTGCCATGGGCAGACTCCCAGAAGTGCTAGCTTGACTAAAGAAAATTAGTATGCAAATAAAATAACTTTTCAAACAATACGCTAAATATGACTGCTAAGTCGATATGAAAAGCACCCAAGGAAAAGACCTTCATTGATTTCTCAGCGTGTTAGCCTTGTTAATAGGAGGATAGGGATCCCCTATTTCCAATCCTCTGAGAAGATCAGTACTTGTTCATATGGCCCGTGTTTGAACAAAAAAATGCTGCCCCTTCCTGTGGTTGACACTTGGCTTGGAGTGCGGTTTAAAAAGAAGAATAAGGACTGGATTCAACCTTGTTTGCACTTCCACTGGGGACCTGTGTGTAGGGAACAACTTGCTCCCACCTAGAGTGCAGACTTGTTCTTCCTCCAATGGTTCATGTTTCCAAATATGAGTTATATAGTGCTCCAGGATTTCAGCAGGACAGTCCATAGTGACCTTTGACTCTAGAGGTTTGTTGTAGGGAATCTCTAGAGATTTGTAGCATAAAAGTGTGCATATAGTTGACACTGTTGTACTGTACACTTAAAAGAGTTAAGATGATAAATTTCGTGTTAAGGGTTTTTTTGTTTTGTTTTGTTTTTTGTTTGTTGTTGTTGTTGTTTTTACCACACATAAAGTGGTTATCCACGGCATAACCTAAAAATACCTATAGGCTGTGCTTATCAGGTGGTCCCTCCTCATTAGAGAACTGCAGATATTCTCTTTGTCTTTCAGTTGTCTTGCTGATACCAATTGTATTAGCCAAGTGCTCACTTCTGAAACATACAACGTCATTACTGTAGGTAGTGGTGGTTCAACCCATAAGGAAAAAGAGAAATAACTTTCTAACTGTCCCCTTCCTCATCAATATGCAGACAAGTGTGCATTCCATGTGTCTCTCAGCACTCATTCGTTGACCCAGCTGAAAAGACCACCATCTTTAAGGGTCTAATTACCTTTTTTTTTTTTTTAAAGTATTTTATTTATTTATTTGACAGAGAGAGACAGTGAGAAGGGAACATGAGCAGCGGGAGTGGGAGAGGGAGAAGCAGGCTTCCCACTGAGCTGGGAGCCCAATGTGGGGCTGGATCCCAGGACCCTGGGATCATGACCTGAGCCGTAGGCAGACACTTAACGACTGAGCCATCCAATACCTCTAATTACCTTCTTAGACATTGATTATCACCTTCCAACATACCTGTGGAGTGCAATGAGAGAAGGTGGAGAGAAAGCTTTCATTATTCCAGTCATGGAAGTATGGTGTGTCATTCATGACAATTAGTAAACTCACTGAATTCTCTACTAGTTAGCCCACTTCTGAAATATTACTACACGTTTATTTTATATATAAAATAAAATGGATGTTGATCAACTAGCATGTATCCTCAGGAAGTCAAGCACTTAGGGAAAGATCTTAAAAACCAGAGAGTAGGAGCTGAGGAATGGCCAGTATTTATCAGGAAGAAAGAAGATGGAGGAGGTCCTGGCTAGCATCTGCATATATCTGAAGGATGGCCCTGAGAAAGCATGTCTTCTTTTATTTATTTATTTTTATTTTTTTTATTGTTACTTAAAATTTTTTTCCCAGTGTTCCAAGATTCATTCCCCATTCCCCACACCCAGTGCTCCACGCTTTAGGTGTCCCCAGTACCCACCACCAGGTTCTCCCATCCCTCCATCCCCCTCCCTCCAAGTCCCTCAGTTTGTTTCTGTGTCCAAAGTCTCTGTTGTTTCGTTTCTTTCCCTGGATTACCCTAGTTCCCCTTTACTTTCCTTCTCCCACTGTCCT
>PITA01033751.1:0-12378 GCA_004023965.1 Spilogale gracilis | reverse complement strand
TTTTTTTTTTTTTTTAAGATTTTATTTATTTGACAGAGAGAAACACAGCCAGAGAGGGAACACAAGCAGGGGGAGTGAGAGAGGGAGTAGCAGGCTTCCCGCCGAGCAGGCAGCCCGATGTGGGACTCGATCCCGGGTCTCCAGGATCATGACCTGAGCCGAAGGCAGTGGCTTAACCAACTGAGCCACCCAGGCGTCCCAGCTCTTTAACATTTCTAAATCAGCAAGCATCTTAGGTTTTGTCCAATTACTTTTTCCTCCTCCAAGATCATCGCAGGTATAGAATTCTCTGCCTTGCCCAGGTTCAATTTGCTTTCTGGGTATTGCTGTTACAACTGGCCGTAATTGTGAGGTGACGGCTTTCTCATTAAGGAAACTGAGCTATCAGTCGGTGTGTAAGGGACACATTTGTTGCAGGGATGACAAGAGACGGTGGCACAGGCAGTCCGGGGTCTCTCCAGACCCCACGTCACCCACGTGTTAAGTGTCCACTTCCGGGGATGTAAGAACTGTTCTGCCCGTGAGCCCCACCCATGCAGCGGTCATACGTTCCCGTCTGGAAGGACTCAGCCCTATGTGGGTCATTTATTTGCCAACACCCGTCAGCACCAGCTGCAGGGATGTGGGACTAGGAGAAGAAATGGAAAATGAAATACAGAAGAGAAGACTGATTTCTCAATGTGAGCACAACAGCAGAGCAAACATCTCACCTGGAACCAACATCTGTGTCTTCCCGGTTCATCGTACTCTAGGTAAATGTGGAACCAGACTTAGAAATAAGCTTAGCACAGTGACATAACTCAGTGCATGGGGACAGAAGCAGACGCTGTGTTGGGAAGCATATAAATTTGCTTGAATGGAATGTATCTGGACTCTGATTTAGCTCATTACTGTACTATTTCATCATAGCCCACAAAACCTAATTAACTGGAGAGGCTTAATCGTGTCCACTTTTCAAATTCATGTATTGAAGCCCCAATCCCCAGGACCTCAGAATGTGACTATGTTGGAGACAGGGCCTTCAAAGAGGGAATTAAGTTAAAATTAGGTGGTTAGTGTGGGCCCTGATCCAGTCCGACTGGTGTCTTCACAAGGGGGCGTTTGGACACAGAGAGACCCCAGGGATGCATGTGTCCAAGGAACAACAGGAGGCCAGGGGAGGGCTGTCTGCAGTTGAGGAGAGAGGCGTCAGAAGAAACCAAACTGGCCGACGTCCTCCAGGACTCGGAGACAGCAAGCACTGTCCCAGCCCCCGGCCCAGGGCACAGTCCGGGCAGTTCAAGGAGGTGGAAAGGGCAACAGCAACCTGGGTGTGGGCTGTCCTTCCTGCTCCCTCAGCAGAGATCTGAGCTGAGACAAACATCCACCCGCAGCCCTCCTGCCCGTCCTCTGGACTGGGGGCGAAGGCAGCTCAGCCCCAGCATGGAACCAGCGGGCACCATGTGAAAAGACGGCTCTGGTAAGGGAGGAAGAAAATGGGATCTAGCGCTCTGTGGCACCTCGCCCCCCAGAACCCAGACATCACCTTGAAGAAAAAGAAAGCATGGCGCTTCACCCCAGCTGGTGGCTTTGTCACGGTGCCAAGGGGGTCATCGGGGAGGCACTGAAGAGCCTGTAGGGGGCATTCAAGGGCTCTTCCCCTCTTCAGATGCTTGGTGTTGCCCCTACTCCAAAGGACTATCTTATTTTCTGCAGTGTGCCCAAGAGATGGTCAGAATCATTACTCCCACTATCCCTCAAAGAACCTGGGACAGCGCCTTGTGGAGAAACAGGAGCTGCAGCATCTCACCACTTTCCGGAAGGCCTTGGGGGGAGGGCGCTGCGGGGGAGGAGGGACGGAGGTCCCCCGCAGACAGAGAGCAGAGGGCAGGGCCTTCGCAACTGGCCCAGGAGTGCCCAGGAGACAGGTGTGGGCGCTGTGCTCCTTCACTGCGGAACAGGGAGGAATACGGTATCAGGGAAACAGCCCAAGACCTGACCTCAAGGCCTGAGTTTAAGCTCTGCACCTGTGTCTACTAGCCAAGGAAACTTGCATAAACTGTTTAGACTTGCGAAGTCAGTTCCATTCCCTTTAAAATCAGGGCTAGCACTACCCACATCACAGGTTTTCTGGAAAGTTCAGTAGCGGTTGAAAATACTTTGTATGAGTACCTGCGTGGCTTAGGGGGTTAAGCATCTGACTCTCGGTTTTGGCGCCAGTCATGATCTCATGGGTCACGGGAGGGAGCGCCAGGCCCCGCTCCGTGTTCAATGGGGAGCAGCTTGAGAATTCTCTCTCTCCGCTCCTCCCCCCATTCACATGCTCTCTCTCTCTTAATTAAATACATCTTTAAAAAAAATGCTTTGTAAAGTTTAAGTTTATAGAGGGCATTTGTTAGAACCTTAATAACTTATGTGTCTAATTTCACACTGCAAAGAGTCTGAGCCATTCCGTAGCAATGCCCTCGTAATTGATTCAATTTCCCTTGTCCTGTCTAGCTTCCTAGAGCACAATAAACATGACCATGACGTTTGTTTTTGTTTCCATTGGCCTTCACGATGAGTAAGCCCTGTCAACAAGGAGAACATCATCCCTCTTCTTACGAAGCCCCGTGCACCCACGACTGGACCAACGCTCCGAACAAATGGGAAAGAAACACAGTGCATGAGAGACAAATAGTTGTTGGTCACGGCCACTGTTTGGGATATTCCCTTAGGAACAAAATGTTCTTAGAGCCACTCATCAAAACATATACTTGGGACCAAAAGATATTTTAAGGGCTACATCAAAAAGATGAAGTCGAGGCTATCCTTGAGGTACATGCAGAAACACACACACACATTGCTCTTGCTTTATTTTGTGTTTCGTTTCCTTTTATAAGAATGAGAATTGCAAAGCCGTACGGAAAGAATCGTGAATGGTATAATAAATTAGGCTGGGCCACATGAAATGGCTAAATTTTGGCCATTTTTCAATAAAAATGAACAAGTTTATATACTATACATTATATCCAACAGAACCAGAGAAAAGGCTACCAATGATATTTGCAAAGATTATTCCCATGGGAGACAGACACCAAAGGGGAGAGTTACAACCGACAGAGCACGTCTCAGACCTGACCTGCAAAGGGCAGGCTTTCCCTCTCCTCAACTCAGACAAGCCCTGTGACCCCAACGAGGAGGAGAAGCAGCTCTACAGGGAGGCCGCTGAACTGTAGGGAACAACTCTCCAGCTCCGGGCACCGTCAAAGAAGGGAAAGATGTCAGAGGACCCCATAGGAACTATCCCCACCTGGGTCCTCATCCGCCCAGCTCACTCCCCCCACCAAGGGCACCCCACCTGCTCCGACCCAGCCAGCATCTCTGAGCATCCTGCCCCATCTGTAGGAAACCCCCACATCGACCTGCTGAAGACTGCTGGAGCCCACCACCACCTGTGTTCCACGGCCCCTTCCTGAAGGCTCCCCCACCCCTCTCCTGGGCACAGCCCCCCAGCCTGGATCTGGTCCTGCCTCTCTCCTCTCATCTCCACACCTGCCCGGAAGGAGCCACCCTTGAACCCTTGACTGCTCCACCATTGATGGAGCCCTTCTGAACCCAGCTTCTCTCTTCCTGTCTGGACTCCTGTATCTTCACGCCACAGACTCTGCAGAGTCTGGCTTCTCCAAGGTCCTCAAAGCCGCCATGCTTCCTCAGGCCTAGGGTCTTGTGTGTGCTGGGTCAGGGACAATGTGCTCCTTTGGAAGGCCATGATCCCATGCTGGTCAACAGGTGTCCCATTCTCCTCCCTTCGTGGTCACCACTGCAAGCTCATTTCTCAGCAGGGCTCTGCTGACGCTGTTAGGGACCAGCCATATGGCAGACGTGCCTTAGCTCCTCCCCACGGTGCTCCCACCACACAGGGCTAGGGAAAGCACAAGAGGTCATGGGAGTGACTGCCCGTGACTCCGGAGGGCAGCAAGATCTCTGGGCTCCTCAGTAGTCCCAGTGTGCAAGGTGGGACCTGGGTTCATCCTGGCATTTCCACATCCTCCAGACGGCGCACTCCAGGTCAGCTGTGCTTGAAGAATAAGGCCAGGGCAAAAAGGCCACCGGCTTGTGGCCAGCCCCTCGTGGGAGCGATGGCAACAGTCTGAGCAATCAGCCTCATGCAGATCTTCAGGGCAAGATGTTGGCCCTGGAATCAGACCTCAAGGGAACTAGAAGGTCCAGCACCAGCATTTGATCAATACAGGAAAACAAAGTATGGCTCAAATCAATGTTATGAAATATCTTAATAATCTCTGGTTCATCAACACCAATTCAAGCAAGCCAGGCAAATTTGAAAATCAGTATTTTCCTTAAGGCCGTAGTCTGGTTCCTCTGGCTGAAGTGTTCATACCCACAATTAGCGGCTACAGTTTCCAGGAGACCTTTCCAAGGGACTCCTGATGTCCAGAGCGTGAACTCTGCCCTTCTTCTCAATACCCCCACTATCCACACACTTCTACCTCACCAGCTTGTAACATGTTACTCCAGATGCAGCTGTGGAATCCCACATCCAGCAGAGGACGCATGAACAGACATTTCTCCAAGGAAGGCATACCGATGGCCAACGGACCAATGAGAAGATGCCCAACATCACCCATCATCAGGGAAATGCAAATCAAAACCACAGCGAGATACCGCCTCACATCGTCAGAATGGCTGAAGCCAACACCACAAGAAACAACAGGTGTTGGAGAGGATGCAGAGAAAGGGGAGCCCTCGTACACTGTTGGTGGGAATGCAAGCTGGTACAACCACTCTGGAAGATGGTATGAGATTCCATAAAAGGTTAAAGATAGAACTACCCTATGATCAAGTAATTCCACAACTGGGTATTTACCCCCAAAACATGAAAACACTAAGTCGAAGGGGGACACACACACCCCCTGTTTATAGCAACATTTACAACAGCCAAGATACGGAGAGCCCCCGTGTCCATCGACTGATCAATGGGAGAAGAGGGTACGGCACAGCCACAGTGGGATATGACTCAGCCTCAAAGAAGGCAGAACTCTGGCCTTTGCAATGATGTGGATGGAGCTGGAGTGTATTATGCTGAATACTCTCTATTATATAATAATAATCTGTGACAATTCTAAACATAAGTGAAATAAGTCAGAGAAAGATAAATACCATATGATTTCGCTCGTATGTGGAATTTAAGAAAAAAACAAACAAGCAAAGGAAAAAAGAGACACAAATCAAGAAGCAGACTCTTGACTCTAGAGAACACCTGCTGGTGACCGGAGGGGACAGGGGTGGGGCATGGGGGAAACAGGTGACGGGGATGGAGAGCACTTGTGGTGAGCACTGGGTGATGTATGGAAGTGATGAATCGCTCTATTTTACCCTGGACACTAATAGGACACTGTGTGTTAACTGTACTGGAATTAAAATTTAAAAAAACTTAATACAGAAAGAAAAGAATTTTAATCCTTGGTTTAATAAACCTAAGCAAGAGGGCCCAATATTTTATGCCAATAATGTCGTGTTAATAATCTTTAAATTTCTCCAAAATGATCCTTGGATTTCTCAAATTCTGTTCCCATTCCTCTCCCTCTGTTCATTCCTCCCTGATACTATGATGGCTTCTTTCCCATTCATCTGAACACGCCACTCACCCCCCACCTCTGTCCTGTCCTTGTACCATGGACTTATATGTGTATGTTCCTACACGGAATTTTGTGGATGTTGATTCATCCGACATTCTGCTTTAATTTTTGCTACCACTCCCCCCAGTACCTCGTGTGCAGGTGTAAGGAGATGGGAAACCTCGCCGAGCCTCCTTGTCCGTGCCTCAGGGTTTTTGTTCAGGTGCCACGTCTGCCCTTTCCCTCCACCTCCCCCACACCCCAGCCCAGCCAGAGTCCCCCAGGAGGAGTCCTGCACCTGTTCCCTACCCACACAAAGCACTTGGCATTGGACAGGAACCGCTGCAGGGGGCCCAGGGGACAGCGTGCCCATGGAGCCTGCGTGTGCCATTTCCCTGAGTCTGGAATCGCTCAGACTGCCCAGCTGCCTGACCCACGCACGGGACTGATAGATGTGAAGAGTGCAAAAAAGAACAATGTTGGAGAGCATTTATTACCAAATTTTGTACAGTTACTATTTTTTTTTCAGTGAAAGGAGATAAGTTCTAGATCATCAGAAACATGGGGAGCGTGGAAATAACCAGAATGCTCAAAACAGTCATGTTTATGGGACTCTCAAGGAGGGAAAAACATTGCACATCTTAAAATTACCTATTTATATTCTACCCAGAAGGATCAGCACTAAATCAGCCCAGTCTGCTGTCTCCTGGCTGTCAAGATAGCTTTCCAAACAGGATGAAATCTACAGGGCACAGTTTGCTGAGAAATGGCCCCCCGAGGTATCAGTGCTGGTGAGGAAGAACCCCGAGAAATGGCCCCGAGATGTCAGCCCAGGTGGGGGAGAACCCCGAGAAACGGCCCCCGAGATGTCAGCCCAGGTGAGGGAGAACCCCGAGAAACGGCCCCGAGATGTCAGCCCAGGTGGGGGAGAACCCCGAGAAATGGCCCCGAGATGTCAGCCCAGGTGAGGGAGAACCCCGAGAAATGGCCCCGAGATGTCAGCCCAGGTGAGGGAGAACCCCGAGAAATGGCCCCGAGATGTCAGCCCAGGTGGGGGAGAACCCCGGGGTTGCTATGGATGAGCTCATGGACCAGACGCAGTTAGGTACCAGGCAGAACTGCCCTAAATTTCATTAAGAACACAAAGGAAAGGGTTAACTGACTCAAAACTCTTTACAACTGTGACTGATAGGTTTTTATTGGGTTTGGGCTTTTTCCCTCTTTCTACAGGCTTTATTATCAAACCTAAGGTAGGCCTGGGCTGCAGTGGTTTGGACTTCCTTTCCATGCAGACCCCATGAGGTGGTCCCCACTTGCGCAGAGAATCAGTCACGCACACCGGAAACAGGTACAGAAATAAAACACAGACATAAATTACTTTAAGCATTATGTTTCCACTGGAAATATGGACACAATCCTTCTTTAAGTGGACACAATCCTTCTTTAAGACAAAGTTAGTGGCTAAGATCACCAGGCCAGCTGGAACTGAGCCCTAACGAAAACCTAAGGTAAAGGAAAAGTCCCTCCCACAGAACGTGTTCCAAATCCTGCTTGGGGAGGAACTGGGTGTCCTAACCCCAAGTCCCCAAGAAGGAAGCTGAGCGAGGAAGGCGGAAGCAACTGTCTTTGAGGCAGGATCCCCTCGGGACAGAGCAATGGCCATGCTCAGCTCACACTGCCCGGCTGGCCTTGGCAAGAGAGGCAGATAAGAAATTCATAGTCAGTCCCGAAGTCTGCCTTACATCACGGTGATGAGCCCAATTACACATGTGTAACTAAATCAAAGTGGAAACCATCGAGAGGGCTCGCCAGCTACTTTATCTCCCACGAGCCTGTGATCTGAAAAGAACAGGGATTGGTGATCCCAAAATAGAAGTTATTGAAAGGCAGTTTTCTTCCAGCAGATTGATCCAGAAATGAGGAAAGCACAAGGCTCAAACCTCATCAGAAGTCTGTGTCTAAAACTTCAGTCTTGCTCGATAAGACCCACTTGGGTCGGTCGCTCACTACCACGAGAGCTCGGGCTGTTCTCCTGGGTAGAGTGTGGAGATGTCGTGGGGCACCTTCCTGGGGGAACACTCTCGGAAAGATGTTGACAGCTTCTAAGCCAATCCACCTTCCTGGTAACGTCAACAACGTCCCACTCAGTTAGGTGGTCCGGTCGGTCAGGTGCCTGAATCCTGATGCTTGCCTGTTCTGTAGAAATGGTAGAAAGTTCCATTTTCGAATGCCGGTATGTTTTGTTTTGTTTATAAAACATGAGGCTAATTCCCCCACAGAAGACAAACAGATGACGAGCAAGCATGTGAAAAGGTGCTCAACATCACTCATCATCAGGGACGTGCAAATCCCAGCCGCAGTAAGACACCATCTCACACCCATTAGGACGCCCGTAATAAGGAGAAAACACATAGAACGGCAAGTGTAGGTGAGGACGTGGAGCGGCTGGAGTGCGTGGGGGCCACTGGGGGACCGTGGATGGACTGGCTGCCGAGAAAGCAGGATGGCTCTTACTCAAAAAATTCCACATAGAATTACCGTATGATGCAACCATCCTGCTTCTGCATACACACCCCAAAGAACTGGGAGCATAATCCCGAGGAGATGCTGGCCCACCCGTGTCACCGGTGACCGGGTGAACAAAACCTGCCGTCTGAACACAGCACACTGTTCTCCGCCTCATAAAAGGAGCGAATAGTGACACCTGCTACGAGGTAGACGGACACTGGGGACACTGGGGACACTGTCCTCAGGGACATAATCAGTCACAAGAGGACAGACGCTGTGTGATTCCCCTTGTATGAGGTTCCCGGAGCTCTCAACTTTACAGAGACGGACATAGAAGGGTGGGGGCTAGGGGCTGGGTCCAGGGGAGTAGAGGTGGACGGTGCGGACCGTTGAACAGCAATGTGAGTGAACGGAATGCCACAGTGCTGTCCTCCTAAAACTGCCCAAGACGGTCACTTACACCGTAATGTAAGTAGGCTGCGCACCCAGTGTGGGGCTTGAACGCTGAACCCGCGGGTCAGGAGTCACCTGCCCTGCTGACTGAGCCAGCCAGGCCACCCCAAGATGACAACCTTTACGTTAGGTGTATTTTGCCACAATTAACGCTTCTTTTAAGGTGAGGATAAAAAAAAAGCTATGAAAGATACACTCTACAAAAATAGTTCATTTTCCTGCTTTTTAAAGACATGGCAGAACCATAAGTTGAATTTGTATTATACACATATTGAAGCATCTTGATGGTCTGTGCATTCCTATAAAATTTAAGTCCTCCGGACGTCACAGAGCAGACACAAAAGGCCAGAACCCTGCCCGTCAGGCAAGACTTGTGTCACTGGGGCACACTGTTCATTATAGAAAGCCGCTTTCCAAATTCCCACATCCACGGACCACTTGGAAGGCAAAAAGTGCTCGCAGAGCGTTCTCCGCTATAAAAATCTGCAGAACCACATGCCAGTGAAAGTAGCCAGAATACAGAGTATGCAGCAAACTGCTGCTGAGGGAGGTCACACCTTTCACATCCCTGATTAGGTGTTTCAAAAGAGACAGAATTTGTAAGATGTCGATGAAGAGACCCGGAGAACCTGGTATGAATAACCCACATTTTTCCAAGCTGGCCCAAGTTTCAACCCAAAGTGAGTATCTGCAGGTCTCTGAATCCCCAGGGTCCTGAAGGCATGAAGGACAGGGGAGTCTCTGGCCTACAGACAGCTGTGGAAGAGAGCTCCAGATGTGCAGGTGAGGAGCCCAGCATGGGGACCTGGTAGGAGCCAACAGGATGTCTGGGGAGGAACCACTACCTGCTGAATGAAATCTCCCTGATGGAAGTAGGCAGCATGCAGGAGTGCAGGGCCACCTGGAGAGGCAGATGTCAGAGGCCCTGGAATGTCGGAGTGAAAAAGACTGGGGCCAGTGGCCACGTGGCCTGGGACTGAGGCGGGCAAACAGTCCCATGCACACACTGAGAAACATCCGCCCCCGCTCGAGTCTGCAAGTGAGACCACAGCCCCGGCTCCCGGCTCCTAGCTGGAAGCAGTATCACGACAGACCCTGGGCCACGGGCGCCCAGCCACACAGACCCACAGCCTATGTTTGGGGTACCCTGCCACGCATCCAAGAGTCGCTAATACAGGGGGTGAAAAGCTGAGACATGACATAGTCCCTCTCGAACTTTGAGATGCTCAGTTTCTCATGCTTCCTCTCCTTAAACATAAACCTGTGCCTTAAAGTGTGCCGCTTACACCATTTCAGAGTGTGACCCTCTCCTGTAAGAGGATTTTATTCAGACTTTTCTTTGTCGAATTTGAGATGTGACAATCACCGTTGCTATAGATGACAGGAGGGAAAGGAATTTCTCCACGATCGCACTGTGTCCGACGTGGTACTTAAATGCGATTTCCCCGTTGCCCTTTTCATCAGGCATTGACGAGCAAACGGTCTGACAGGCTAAGACAAGGAGAATGACACTTGTGAGAAATCGGGTGACGCGGCTGTTCCAAGTCAGGGAGAGGGAAGAATCCCCAGCTCATCACTGTGGTGCTGCTCTATTTGTAACATTT
Organism: Spilogale gracilis; assembly: GCA_004023965.1. Taxonomy (NCBI): domain Eukaryota; kingdom Metazoa; phylum Chordata; class Mammalia; order Carnivora; family Mephitidae; genus Spilogale; species Spilogale gracilis. Next base: position 2,216 of record PITA01033751.1, on the reverse strand, counting down.
TTAGGCAGGTGTGTCTGGTAACTGTTTCCTTTCAAAACTGGGTGTAATCCACCAATCCCGGGCTGCCTGAGGTAGGAAGTATTTATTAACAACTGCGATTGCTGGATAGGGAAATAAGGAAGTCCACTCCTGCCTGGAGCCCCCATGGAATGTGGACGATGGCAGGAGAGTCACCCCAGCACGGCCCTCCTCCATACCTACTGAGACACTCAGGTTCTGGTCACAGTGGCTCAGCTAGTTGGTCAGGAGAGGACAGGCCCCCACGGGCGTCAGGATGCCACGTCAGCGATCCAACAAGGATGACTGAGGTCGACTTGTCAGCAGCTCCTTTCATCTCTAGGCTCTGAAATCAACAGAGACCACAGGCTGAATGGGGAACCAGGTAATAGGGCCCAGGAGGGCTGCCTGGCAAGCCTGAGTCAAGGTCAGAGCCGGACCCTGGCGTGGGGCAGCCTGGACCTGAGCTCAGAGCTGAGCTAGGGTCTCCAAACGCACATCTGTGAGTCAGCGGCACCAGAGATCCAAGCCAGCGGGGTGAGAACTCACCCAGTTTCTGATTCACAGACTCAGTGGAGGGCCGAGGGGTCTGTGATTGGGGATCCCGACAGGTGCTGCCTCGGCCTCTATCTTGTCCCGATTTACCAGTTAGAGCCGGTGACACAGCCCCACCGACTCTCTGCCGGGTCCGGCCAGCTGACAGGTCACAGGCTGTGTGCCTGCTCTAAAGTCAATATGGGTGAAAGTACAGGAAAAAACCCCTACTAAATGTCCTCGTGGAGACGAAAGAAACACAGAGTGCTCCGAGGAAGCACGCTCCATGGCAGGAGGCTGGGGGTGAGGACAGCGTGGGAGAGAGGCCGAACCCAGGGACACGGCTGCCTCACCACATAAATCCTGGCCCGGGACAGAGATTTCACCCTGAAACCTTCAAAATCCAGTGACAGTAAGAAGAGCCAGATGAGGGTACTCGTGTGTTACTTGGACACAAGATAATGACCACAGTTAATCAGCACACAGACCCTAATAAGACATCACATCCTATTATTGTCGGAACGGCCCCCCCGTAGGAGGTTATTAAGAGGCAGGAGGTTTTCAGCTACTTGTCTTGGTTCTCTGAGTGTCACGGAGGCACGTGGCCACTGCTCCTCCCCCCACGATGCCAGGGGCACACCTCCAAACCTTTTTCTTGACTTCAATTCTGGATAATAATAATAATAATAACAGTAATAATAATTGCTTACTCCTCTAGAAGATCTCTTGTGATTGCAGTGGCAGCGCTCATTTTGTGGAGAAGTCCAGACTCCTTTCTCGGTGGCCAGGGGGCCATCTTAGAGAGGAGACGGCTCATGGACACCGGAGCACCGTAAGGGACCACAGTCCCCCTGCCACCTGCCCAGGAAGGCTGAAGCCTCGGCGTGCGGAGGGCCAGAAAACATTTCCCTCCTGCACAGACTTTGCCTCCAAGGAAGGAGGCCTTGTTGTCAGCTGAGAGAGACACGCTTGCCTGGAGCCCAGCAGAGAGCAGAGGCAGGCTCCCACCTTCTCCGACACCCACGGTGTCAAGGACATTTCTGAGGCTGCCGGTGGGAGAGCCGCACTGGGCCACATGCTGGGCAGGCATCCCCAGCTCCCTCCTGTGCTCCCCAGAGGTCCTCTCTGTCCTGCGTCCTCCCACCTCCCCTTGGTCACTATAGTCACAATGACTCTGAAGCTATTTGCCCACTTGTGCAGTGCCGGGGCCTGGGGCCTGGGCCGTGCATGTGCCGGTGGACACAGGTGAGTGCCGGGGCCTGGGGCCTGGGCCGTGCATGTGCCCGTGGACACAGGTGAGTGCCGGGGCCTGGGGCCTGGGCCGTGTGTGTGCAGGCTCCTCCACACACACACATACACACTGTCCCAAAATGGCCAGAGAGCCGCTTTCAGTGCTGCGAAACTCTGGCCCCAGGCTTAGAGGAACTCCTCATCCGACAGCTCATATCCACCCAAACTGGGGATAGGGGGTAGAAGGGCCCAGGGCCCAGGCTGTGCTGAGGTCTGGCTACCTGGAAGAGACAAGGGGCTCCAGAACTTGCTGGTCAGCGTCTACACAAGCCTGCAGAGTCCCCAGGTCCGGAGCCCTGGTGGTGGCAGATGGCTGTGGGTGACGGGCTGGGGCCCTCACTGACGGGGAAGGCGCACACTGGGACCAGCGGAGGGAGTTTGCTGTAAGATACTCC
>PITA01033750.1:0-12495 GCA_004023965.1 Spilogale gracilis | reverse complement strand
ATTTTCATTTCCCTGTAATTCGAGGGGACAGGTGAGATGTGCTTCAAAACACTGTAATCATATTTTAAATGGAAATGAAATGTGTGAATTAAATGTAAATTACAGTAGAATGGAAGGACAATCACTATTAGTTAAGGTCTGACACCTATTTTTGCAGACCTTTCCCAAACGCCACAACTTGTTTCCCCACATGTGTGATGAGAAGTTGTAATTATGCGGCAGCTGCTTCTGCAGCGGGGCCGCCGCTAGTTACGGGGGTCTGGGTGCGGGGCTGCGTGTGTATTTCAAATAGATCCGGACTGCTGTTGGTAGTATAAAATTACCCGTAAGAAATGATATTTTCATACAAGGACCATGAAAAGAAACCTTTTCTCCCCCCACCCCCTTGGAAAGGTGAGGCGGTAATATAAAGGGACACTTTTATATAGTCAATTTATTTACGGATTCTCCATTTGCTTTTATATTGGAAAAATATGTGCTGTGCCAATGGGTTGCAATTTTGCCCTCAATCTTGGCCTGCCTGCCTCTCCCGCCCAGTGCTGAGTGCCTCGCGGTTTCCCCAGGGAGCCCCGTCCTCTCTTATGACCATTAGTGGAGCCTTTTTCAAGATAGTACCAGCCCTTTGCTCTAATTCCTTAGCTGATGAAGGCAATAATTTTATTATCTATCTACCCAAAGCCATGACAAGCAGCAAAAAAGATTTAAAAAGAAAATCACTGAATCCCAATCAGTCCAGTCTTTCGTTTTGCTTTATGTGGACAAAATGGTTGACTGAGTGTGTGTCTTCAAAGTTTGGGAGCAATTTCTGGGGTGCGCTGTGGAACTTTCCGGGATAAGGGCCAATCTGGATGAAAGAGATAAAGTTAGAAGTACGGGGAAGATCAGTAAATGCATTAAACAGGGATCTGTTTACATGTTCATTGTTGATTCTACCCCTGTTTGCCTCGAGTAAATTCCGCCATCTCCATCGGAGCAGTCAGCAGATAATATATGTTGAATAATCATGTGTGTCATTGAATTTTACAAATTTTGCATTTTTGAGGCAACAGAGATGCAAGCTTAGTCAATACTTAGTTCTTAGGGACACTGGCAATTAAGGTGTAACATCTAGATTGTGATTAGCAAAGGCTCCATCTGGGCTCTGGCCAATTCTCACCTCTGCGCTGGACCTCCAGATAGCTCGTCCCCCTTGATCCTCCCCTGGACCGCCGCCAAGGGCTGCAGAACAGCCCAGAACCACGCTCCTCATCCCTGCCTGAGCCCATGTTGTCAATGCAGCCCCGACCACCGCACTTAACTGCCCAGGTGAGAGCATCTGGGGGCCTTGGCGAGCCAGAGTCGGGGGTCCCTGATGTCGTGCACAACACTCCAGGCGCTTTTCCTCTGCTCCAGCCCATGCTTCCTGTAAATGTCTGTTCCCACGTTCCCTGCCTGGTAACCCCACTTACCTTGAAAGACTTCTCCTTGGCGGCAAAGCTTTCCCACCGCCCCTCAAGTCCGAACCGTGTGCTTGGTAGCTATGTCCGGCATGCTGTGCCCCCTAGACGGCGCCACTGCATACACCTCCCTCCACATTAGCACCAAAATGCCTGCGCATCTTGCCAGCAGACCAGGAGAAGCCTGTTGGGTGATGGCTGCTTCTCTTTGCAAAGTTGAGATGCTAAAATAAATAAACTTGAATGCAGGCCAGTTTTTGAATCCCCTAACAGTTGTCTTCGTTTGCTGACACCATCCATCTTCATTGGAAAAATCAAACATAAAACCGCTGTATGTAACAAAATGTTAACCTCATTGGGTGTCTTCCTTTTGATCGTATTTTGTCTACCATCGCAGCTGACGCTGCTGTGGAAATAAAATTAGTTGGCGGCATGTGCTCTGAGGGCAAATCTGATCCTGGTGCTTGGTCCCCTGCCTTCTGGATCGGTGACAGGAAGGGTGGTCAGGAGCAGCAAAAAAGGCCAAAGGGAAAAAAATTTCATGACTTTACAGGGACAGTGTGATATTGTGATTTATAATAAGAAATATATGTTGGAGTCTTCATCTTGTTTCAGGCGCAGGGCTTCCAAAACTAGAATTTGTCTTTTGTTATGGTGCCAAGGTGACATTTGGACCGCGCCTAAGGATGGGGCTGGTTGCTGGGCTGGCCAACCACGTGATTAGAGGGTTCCGCCATTCAGTACCACCCTCGACCTCCTGGGAGGGGAGAGGGGCTAGAGATTGGGTCCCATCATCAATGGCCAATGACTTAGTCAGTCTTGCCTATGTAATGAAGCCTTCTGGCAAATCCGTAGGACAGGGTTCAGAGGACTTCCGGGTTGGTGAACACGTGGAGGGTCCAGGATAGTGCGCACCCAGAGAAGGCAGGAAGCTCTGCACCCTTCCCCTAGTTCCCCCTGTGCTTCTCTTCTACCTGGGGATTCCTGAGCTATCTGCTTTTACAATATCCCAGTAACCTAGTATTTAAAATGTTCCTCTGAGGGCGCCTGGGTGGCTCGATCGGTTAAGTGTCTGCCTTCAGCTCAATTCATGATCCAAGGGTCCTGGGTTCGAGTCCTGCCTCACGTTCCCGCTGCTCTGCGGGGAGCCTGCTTCTCCTTCTCCCTCTGCCTGCCACTCCCCCTGCTTGTGCTCTCTCACTCTCTCTGTCAAATAAATAAATAAAAATCTTTAAATAAAAAAATAAAAAATAAAATGTTCCTCTAGCAAATCACTCAAACCCAAGGAAGAGAATACAGGCACCTCTAATCTACAGCCCTTAGATCACAAGCACAGGGGATGCCTGGACTGGGGATAGCTTCCGATGTATGGAGGGGAGCAGTCTTGTAGGACTAAACCCCTCACCTGGGGGATCTGACACGGTGTTCAGGTCGAGTGTCAGAATTGAGTTGAACTCTAGGACTTCCGACAAGATCAGAATCATCACAGTATAAATGAAGAAACTGATTCAGAGGGCTGATGCAAATCAGAGAAACTGAGGCAATGAGAAATGAGGTGGGATGTTCAGAGAAACGAGAACAGTTAGCCAGAAGCCCTGGGGCTCATGAAGTCCCCTGGAGGAGACCTGTCAATCTGCACACCGCCCATTAGCAAGTGAGTGCTCTGACCCCAGTAGAAGTTAAGAAGGTTCAAACCGCTCCTCCCCCGGCACCCCACGGAAGACTCAGCCACCAGATCGGCTCTTTCTGTTAATACATCTAGACAGCTTCTGCAAACCCAGGATTTATGCTGGTAAACCTGGGTCTCGTGAGGGCCCAGCTCAATTTGTGCAGAAATTCCACCAACGGTGGAGAGTTGATTTAGTGTCAGAAAAGGGTGCTCCAAACAAGTGCGTTTTCCTTTACAAGTCTTTTAACATCAGGAGAGAAATACAGCTGATTGCAATTGATTTGTATATGTGGCTCTTTGTGTGAAGTGTCACAGCATGTTTTATAGGAAGAGGGAAACAAAGAAGGAGAAGGGAGAGGACAGAGCAGGAGAAGGCCCATCTTAGAGAACACCATTTGGCCCCGCAAGTCACTTAAGGTCTCTAAACCTTGCTTACTACACCTGTTAAAGGGAAATTTCGTTAGTTCCTGCCCCACAGGCTGCGGGAAGGTCAAATCAGTGGGTGCAGCCAAAGGGGGAAGGACAGCGCCTGCCAGACTGTGGGTGCCCGGCCCCAGTCACTTCAGTTTTCCTCCACTCCCTCTGCTTCCCTAAGAGCTACTTCTTTAGAAGAGCCTGTCCTGCTGAAGGACCACAGTCTAATGACCGTTGAGAGCCTGTATGGTGTGGGAACTCACCCACACTCGCTCACGGAAGCGTCTTGACCACTCCGCAAGTTATAGCAGCAGCCTCACTTACAGGGGTTGGCTTAGGAGTTTTCATTGAGGGCGGTGTGCAAGCCACACACGTGCAGCGGAAACCATACTTCGAGTTTTGGTGCATCCCGGGCTAGCTGTAGGCAGGACGATCCTCTCTGGCGATGCTGGGTAGCATCGGGGAGCCACGGGCCTCGGGCGGCCCCACGGTCACTGGCCACCGCTCTGTTTCTCTCTGTCCATACAGTGATCAGTCAGTCACAGGAGACGTTCAATACTTTATTATGAAGCAGGCTTTGTGTTAGGTGATTTTGCCCAGCTGTAGGCCAATACAAGTGTTCGGAGCCCGTTTAAGGCTCAGCCCTGATGTCCAGTAGGTTACGAGTATTAATATTGATATTTTCAGATTATGATGGGTTTACTGGGGCATAACTCGGTTGTTAAGTCAAGGAAGATCTGTATAAGATAGGTGTCATTTATCTTATTTTAAAATGAAATATAAGCATGGAAAAGTTAAGTAACTTCCATAAGTTATGCTATATAAGATATATAATAAACAAATAAATAGTATATATAAGTAATAAGATATACAAGTAATAAAAAGTAACTTACTTTTATTTCATAAAAATATGAATTTTTTTTTTTTTTTTTTTAAATATTTTATTTATTTATTTGACAGAGAGAAACATAGCTAGAGAGGGAACACAAGCAGGGGGAGTAGAGAGGGAGAAACAGGCTTCTGGCTGAGCAGGGAGCCCGATGCGGGACTCGATCCCGGGTCTCCGGGATCATGACCTGAGCCGAAGGCAGTCGCTCAACCAACTGAGCCACCCAGGCGCCCCTAAAAATATGAATTTTGAAAAGTTAATTAACTTTTTGTTTCATATATATAGTTTCATTAATTGCACAATTACTGAAGTAAGGATTTAGGACTTGGTTTTGTGTTTTCTGGACTCTGAATTCTAGTGTATTTTAAAAGAGAATTTTAAGGCAAAAGAAGGACTAATTGTGGAATTTCAGCCTAATTCAGTAAATCAAGGAGTGGGACTACTTTGGGCGGCAGGGGGCTTTTCCAGTGTCTCTGCTTTAACCTTCTACAGAGGCCTGGCTGACTGTGGGGAAGGCCTCTCCCTGCCCAAGTCACGTAATAGCAAAAGTTTCGACTTTTTCCCGGTCCTAAGCTTTCTTAATATTGCCTGTATATTCTTTCACTATCTCCTCCACTAAAACGGCTGCGTTACAAGTTCTTCCAAAATGCAGCAACTTAAAACACATTAATTCTCGGATAGATCTGTGGGTCACGAGTCGGAGTGCCACTTAGCTGAGGCCTCTGCTTCTTGGTCTCCTGGAAGGCTGTGGGCAAGGTGTTGGTGGGGACTGCAGTCATTTTAAGGCTCAGCTTTGGGGAATTCTCTTCCAAGCTCATCAGGTGGCTGTTGGCAGAACTCAGTTCCTCACCAGCTACTGGCGGGAGTTGCTCTCAGTTCCTTGTTATGTGGGTTTCTCCAGAAGTGTGGAGGGGGGCAGTTAGAGCACTGCTCATGACATGGGATTTTGCTTCATCTGAGTGAGAGGAAAAGAGCATGAACAAGACAGAACTCACAGCCTTCGTCTGGTTCATCTCTGAGGTGACACGCCATTATTTTTGCTGAGTGCTGTTCACTGGAAGTGAGTCATAAGGTCCAGGCAGAACTCAGGAGAGCTTACGGGGGCACGTGTACCAGGAAGTGGGGCTCCTTGGGGCCATTCCAGAAGTCTGCCCACCACAATGCCTTTGCAGCGACCAGAACCAGCCCTTGGGACCAGAAACAATCTCTAACAACTTCCTTTTCTTATTTCTTCTCTCTCTCTTTTTTTTTTTGAAGATTTTATTTATTTATCAGACAGAGAGAGAGACAGCCAGTGAGGGAACATAGGCAGGGGAGTGAGAGGGGGAGAAGCGGGCTTCTCGCTCAGCAGGGAACCCGATGTGGGGCTCATCCCAGGACCCCGGGATTATGCTTAACAACTCTGCCACCCAGGTGCCCCTGCATTCTTCTCCTGAAATCAGTTGTCTCGCCTAAGTCTTTGTGGTGGCGCTTGTGAGGGTGTGATGAGGAGCGAAGCCCCTAGCAGGCTCGCTCGATAATGGAGCAAGCCGAAGGAAATCTAAGTGGCGTGTAACCAGTATCCCCAGCTTGAATGAGAACCGGCACACTTCCAGATTGGGCAAGGCTTTGATTCTTTGTTCTTCCCTTAACTCGTGCCTGTGATGCCACTGGAAAGGACAGGACAAACTTTTCCAAATGACAGTGACAGAGAATCTTCCGTTCCGGGGCTACCGCCCCCTGCAAAGGTAGGGCAGAGGTGTGGAGGCGGTGGTCAGGATCCTAGAGCTCCGAAACTGCCGTCTGCTGGGGGGTCCCCAGGTTGGGGAAGGGGGGGTCCACCAACAGAGAAGCTATGCTCTGGCTCCGGTTACGTCGTGGAAACAGGAGCGTGTTGTTTCCCAAGAATGTCAGGTCCCCTGTGTGCAGAGCCATTGCTTTGGCGAGTCTGTTTCATTTTCATTCATTTAATTGCTTCTCTCAGCTGTTTGTTTTATGAGGAGTTAGTTTCATTAGTCTACGAAGCCCACGTGCTAGCTCAGTGCACTCAAGTCTTGGGTTGATGTTGAGTTTTTTCCCCAATGGACTTGGCGCTGCCGAGAACGTACATGCCCCTCGTCTCGCCCTCTCTGAGTCATGGTGTGGATGGCCTGGCATGGGACCAGGACGTTCATTAAGCCTTTGTCTGAGTTGGGGTAACTTTCTGATGTCAATGCCACTGAGGGCTCCCTGTTTGCAGGAAATGCCAAGCTTGTGGGCAGGGCCCCATCTGCCTCTCTGGCTGCTCATCTAGGATCTCCTGTCCACACAACAGTGGCTGTTTTTTTATTCCTACTTATCCCTCACTGTGCGATGAATACCCTCCCTCCCTGACCCCCTGCCCATCACTGCGTGGCAATCTCCTACCCATTTTCCAAGGCCCCGCTCTAATGCCAACCCCGGGCTTTGTCAGTTTCCTCACCTCCTCCTCTACTCTGGGTTAGAACTCCGGGATCTGCCCGTTTCCCCCTGGTACTTACCATGTTTGGATACACCAGCCTGACTTCTTCTTTTTTTTCTTCTTCTTCTCCTTCTCCTTCTCCTTCTTCTTCTTCTTCTTTTTTAAAGATTTTATTTATTTGACAGAGAGAAACACAGCCAGAAGGGAACACAAGCAGGGGGAGTGAGAGAGGGAGAAGCAGGCTTCCTGCCGAGCAGGGAGCCCTATACGGGGGGGGGGGGGGGGGGGGGGGGGGGGGGCTCGGGGCTGAAGGCCAATGCTTAAGGACTGAGCCCCCCAGGTGCCCCAACCAGCCTGACTTCTTATTGCTAGCACCTACCTGCAACTCTTTGTCTGGGGGCTTTCTCGGTCTGTCTCCCCTCTGCCTGTGCAGGGTGGGTTGGAAATGTTGGAGGTTGTGTCCCCAGCAGCAGCCCTCTCCCAATAACAGATGGGAAGTCGTAAACAACCCCTTGGGAGGGGCATTTCCGAGGCATATTTCTACAACAGTCCCTAGGGGGTCTTCCATGCAATGAGGCTCCCCTTGCCTATGGAAGCAACGGGTTGGTAACACAACCCTTAGTGATTCCTACCCTCTTTCTCATTTCCCCACTTCTCTTATCAGCATAATCTCCGTTCACCACTGCCTCCCCACTCCCCACCTGCCATTAATGACTTTGTATTGCTTCAGGGTGTGCTTGTGGGGGTCCTAACGAAGACAGAGCCCTTTTTCTGGGTTTGTGTTCTGTCCACACATTCATCACAGCCCATATTACAACGTATGGTGTATTGCCATGGCATCCCTTCTGTAGTGTGACCTCCTTGAGGACAAGAACTGCACCCTGTCCCTCTCTGCTTTCGCCCCACTGACGGCAGCGTCTGGCACGTAGCCAGTGCTCGTACTTTTGTAGAATTGATTCTCTTATACTCATTTTCCTGTTTTTTAATTTTTCTGTTTTTCTGGAGCTGGTGGAGTTTAGAGCCTCTTTCTGTACCAAAGGAGGCAGCGATCAGCCAGAACATCTTGGCATCGCTGCCCATGGGAGGCTCTGCCCCTCTCGTGGCCTTTTGTGGCAGGAAGTTTGCCCAGCGGGTTATGTAGTCAGGTGACAAGGGGAGCCCTGTGTGGTCGCTCTGGGCTTGACTTGGTACAGACGGCGTCTGTTTTCGTCTCTTTTATCCTGCCTCTGTTGTTCCAAATGAGACACTGGGAGGAGTGTAGAGGAGAGAATAGAAATCCAGTCCCGAGCTGCAGAGTGCTCAGGTCCCGGGGCGAGGAGGACACAGCCACTGTGCTACCCTGGGGCCATCTGAATGGTCTGCTCAGGTCTCCCAATATGCTCCCCGGCCAAGTTTAGAGCCTGGGGCAGAATTTCTCACCCTGCCTGAGAAGAGGGTAGAAGGGTGGAGATTGACACACTGGAAGGCTGAGTAATATTCTCAGAACAAAGTCTTTCATTATTATTATTATTATTATTATTATTATTATCATCATCATCATCACTCTGTGATGACCTTGTTCAGTTTTGGTCTATAATTACTGCGCTATATTTTCAGGGAGGGAAGAGGGTGGGAAGGGCTCACCAGGTGGAATATCATAGTCCTTCATGTCAAGTACATCTTTACAAAGGACAAAACCCCGACCACAGTGCAGGCAGGCTGTTGGCTGAGCCCCACAAGTGAGAGACAATTGTCCAAAGTGGGCAAGCAGGCTGGGTGTCCTGTCAGTTAGCCTCGGTCATCTGCTTGGGTCCGATTTGCTTGGTGCCCCCACTTCCCTCAGGGGCTTGAGAATGTTTCTGATGGGGCAGGAGGGTGCTAATAAGGCCTCTTAGCACCACTGATCATGTCCCTCTTGTTTACCCGCCTTGGTCCCTGGCAAGGTAACACCTGTGGGCCTTTCACATAGAAGAGGCTCAACTCTCAACGGGGTCCTTTGTGGGACGTGGATCCCTGGTCCAGAGGTTTTTGTTTTTGTTTTTAAAGCAGCAGGTCCTTGATGCACTGTATGGCCTTGGGCATGCTGAAAAGAAGAAGGGCCTGGGGGGCTGAGGGTGGAAGGTGGCCCACAGCCATTTCTGGAGGCTTGTGCTTCGTTCTGAGATACGTCTTTCTTAGTTTAGTAGAATTAAGGTATCTTCCTTTATGAGTGAAAATATATACGGTAGGATTTTTGTTGAATATTCTCACTTGACTAATTACAAAACTGGCAACAACCCCATCATTTCGAACATCCCCTTTAAAAAGACACTTTTCATAGATCTGTGATATACAAAAGACAGGAACTGGTACGGAGGATAGATTAAATATCCGTTGAGGCCTCATCTAAGCTTGACTGTTGTATCTTGTGGAGAGGACTCTACTTTGCCACAGACGTCTGGCCTTCCTTATCTGTGAGAGGGTAGAGACCAGACCTCCTGGCTTTATGGACAGCAACTGAGAAGGAGACTGGGATAAGAAAATCCCACGAGAACTGAGGTAGGCCAAAGAAATGTCCTCCAAAAGAGATCTGCTTCTGAATCCCTAGAATCTGTGCTGGTCACCTTATGCGGAACAAACTGTGTGTGTGTGTGTGGGGGGGTGTCTCTGCAGATGTGACGAATGTGATGAAGCTAAAGATCTTAAGAGGGGGAAACTGTCCTGGGTTACCCAGGTTGGCTTGAGATAAAATCCCACAAACCTTATAAAAGGGAGGCCAAAGGAGACTGCCAACACAGAGGAGAAGGAGGTATGAAAGCAGAGCAGAGAGAGATTGGAAGACAGAGTCCTTGAAGACCAGCGTGATGTGGTCACAGGCTGGGGAATGACAAGGACTACCAGAAGCTGTGAGAGGCAGGGAATGGACTCCCTCAGTCTCCTCCGGAGCACATGGCCTCGGCCCTCCTGACATCTTGATTTCTGCCCAGCAATACTGACTTTGGACTTTTGACCTTCAGAACTGTAAGAGAATAAGTTTCTGTTGTTTTAAGCCACCAACTTTGTGGTCATTTGTCACAACAGTCCCAAGAGACTAACAGAGGATTTCAGACTCTAAGCTCCTTTAGGCTAGGGATTAACCCTATGTTTCTTTGACCTCCCTGACAATGCCTGTCCTCAGTCTGGACATACCCAGTGGCCCACACGTATAGATGCTGATGACTGTTTAAGGGCAAATCTCCGGAGGCTTCTGTTTGAGGGCCTGCAGATATTTCCTGTGAGTCTGGATTGTTGGGTACACGTGACCATGGCTCCTTCTCAACTTCACTTCTAGAAACATTAGACTGTCTCCTTGACGTGACAAGGAAAGAGATGTTCTTTCCAAGGCAGTGGTTAGGACTTGAAGGAAGCATATTTTTTAGTAAGATGAGACATGGGAGTCCATGCCCCATCCCCCTTCTAAACAGTGCTATGAAAGCATAGCTTTTCTTGCTTCCCTTCTGAGTACGGATTTGTTTCCTGTTTTGCTTTTCAATCTGATAAGTGACTGTTGGGGATTGAATCTCGTCCTCCTCACTTTGAGGCCCTAACCCCCAGTGCCTCAGAATGTGACTTTATTTGGAAACAGAGTCATCGCCCTTGTAATCAATCAAGATCAAGTCATTAGGGTGGCCCCTAACCCAGTGTGACTGGTGCCCTTATAAAAAGGGGAAATTTGGACAAAGACACACAGACCTGGAGAGACCTTCACGAAGGCAGAGATGGGGTGATGCGTCAACAATGTAAGTGACACCCCGGATTGCCAGCAGAGCACCCGAAGCGAGGGGAGAGGCGCGACAGACCCTCCTTCACAGCCTCGGGAGGAACCAACCCTGCCAATAGCCTGGTGCTGGACTTCTGACCTCCAGAACTTCGAGACAGCACACACTGCTATTACTCAAGCGGGTCAGCCCGTGGTTCTTTGTCATGACGGCCAGAGTCCGTGGATCCAGGAACACCAACCTGAGCAGTGCATGAGGTCTCGCCTGCATCTTGTGGTGAGCGGCTAAATGAAAGAGCGAGCGAGCGAGCCTGCAGGGCCGGAGCGCTGCCTTCAGCAGTGTGGCCTTGATGTCTGAACAGCAGTCCTTCCACACCCAGCAATTTGTCTGGTGCCTGTGATAAGAGGATCCGTGGAGTCTCAAAGCCACCTCCCCGTCCTAATCCCTCCCCAGGGATCCAACCTTTCCCTCTGGATGGGGTCAGTGAAGGAAAGTCGAATTTTAGTCATGCCTTTCCAGTTGCCTTCTTCTCCCCCCTCGCTTTGGTCTCTCCCCTGCCCCCCCTGATGTTTCCAAGTGCCCAGCCTTGTCAGAAGAGAGGGGACCATCTGGTTAGTCCTTGTTTACTGCACACCCTGCCAGTTTGAGCTTATTAATCATATTTACCCAAGTATCTTAATTACTCCCTGTCTAGCAACTTGCTTTGCACTCAGCTGTTGACCCCTCTTTTTTTTAATTCCTTTCTATCATTAATCATAGGAGCCGAGCGGGTACAGGAATTCCTGCAGCTTGGATTTCACTGGCACCGTTGCCACTCCCAGGGAGGAGCGGCTGGAGTTCACGGCTGGTTCCTGACAAACTTCCTAATTAATCTGCGGAAGATCAGAGGAGAGCTAATAGGAGCTGAAGACTGTGCTGGGCCCATCCCTCCGCCCCTTCCCTGCGTGTGTGAGTGTGTGTGAGTGTGTGCGCGCGCACGCCTCTGCGCACGCTTGCAGAGCTGAGCTCGTCAGGAGGGCCTGGCCCGCCATTCAGCACAATAGCGCTCCTGCTGCTGCCACCTACCTTCCCTGCTCCGAGAGAAGGAATTTTCTCCTCTTGCTTCTAAGTTTCGAGGAGGCCCCACCCCTCTGCAGTCACAGGGGTGCTGGAGTAAATATCTTCCAGCCAGTTTGCCTATGGGACCCGAACCTCGGGTCCAGTGCAGGCAGGGGTTGTCTCATCTGGAGTGGGCTCAAGCTTTCTGGGGTGAAGCCCAAGATCCTTGGGTTCTCGGGAGCTCAAAAGGCTCTAGGGCCCATGGAGGAGGGCAGGGCAGGAAGCCCTTGCTGCGGGGGCACCCCGTCTACCAACCCCGGGAGAACTGCAGGGCTGCGGCCCCGCCAGGGAGAGCAGTCCTTGTGATGGGCAGCCCCGGGGGTGCGGCTCAGGCCACGGATGCCCCTTTCCCTTCTCTTTAGCAGGAGGGGGCGGTACGCAGGAAGGGCCCGCTTCTTTCTTTCCGCGGGGCCTGAATCTCCAGGCCGAGAGACACCATTAAGGAGGATAATTTGTTGACCCAGCCTCTCCTTGCGTTTCCGTGCAGAGTGGCATCGTTTTCTTTATGACCTCGTAAAGTCACAGCCGAGAGGCCGATTTGGAAAACAAACTGCCTCAGGTTGACAGATAATTAGATACAGGGGACATATTATATGCCTTTGCATATAAATGTGCTCCGAGGCGTGTTGGTTCATCTGAAGTTGAGGTTAAAGGCGCGCCAGGTATGCCTGACACATCAGGATATATATTTTCATACGGTCTCAGGCGCCGTGTTGGTTTTATAGCCCTTTCTTTCTGGCGCTGACTGATGGCGAGCCAGCGCTACCCAACACCCAGGAGCCGCCATTGGTGCCCCGTGAGCCTGTGCGCGCTGGGCTGGGCTCCGCCCCCTCCCCTCCCCCACCCCTCCCTCC
>PITA01033749.1:0-12379 GCA_004023965.1 Spilogale gracilis | reverse complement strand
AGTTTGCCCCTCATGCACCGCAAGTAAGTGAGACCATGCGATACTTGACTTTCTCTTCTTGGCTTATTTCACTCAGCATAATCTCTTCCAGTCCAGTCCATGTTGCTACAAAAGTTGGGTATTCATCCTTTCTGACGGAGGCATAGTATTCCATTGTATATATGTACCACATCTTCTTTATCCATTCATCTGTTGATGGACCATGGAAATTCTTGAGAATAAATCAGAAACCCATAGGAAGGAACCGCTAGAGGTCATTCAACGTAACTCTTTGCCTGTTTACACATATTCACTTAGATTATATCTAGTTTGAAGCATATTTTGAATAAATAATTGATTTATAAAAGTTATGAAGATGCTCTTCCAAGTTTGAGTATAACTTACTCATTTCAGTTACCTCTATACAGAATGTGTGGAAGGAATACCGATGTCAATGCATATAGAAACAAATGTGTCCTTTTAACTCAGTGGAATTCATACTAATCTGGATGTTTTTTCTTAATACAAGTGAAAACTTTCAAACTTACTCCCATGTCAATAATATTATGTAACGTTATCGATCAGACAACATAGTAGCAGCTTTGCAAGACTTAATATACAACCCTTACAACAAGCCATGAGATACATACTATTATTATCTCTATTTAAAAGATGGTAAGACTGAGCAAAAAGAGCAAAAAGTTAAGTAATTTGACTACATCTACATAACAAATTAAGAGAGAGAATAGTGACTTGAACTTGTCTGGGTCAACAACTCAAGTTCTTCTGCAAATTATATTCTAAGCATGCTCTCAAGATGGTTCCTAAAATTACCTTAGATGCATACTGTAAAACTTTTTTATCTTCAGTTAAATATTAACATTTTCCAAATGTCTCTTTTCCTTTAGGAGTAAAAAAAATATACTTTCCCTTTGCCTTATAAATTAATATAATAATAACTTATTTATTGAGTGTATATTATAAGCTAACTACTCTGATTGACTGTTTCAAACATTATTATACTTAATCTTTGTAACAGCACTGTCAAATTTCATTATCTCAGTTTAATACATGAAGAAAATATGGCTTGGGGTGGTTAAATAAATTACAGAATTGGTGAACAGTAAGAGATTTGAGCCACACTAGTTAATTCCAAATTCCGTGTTTTCAAACATTCTCGAAAACATCTGGAAAAATGAAAATGAAAAGAGAGATGTGTAAGGAAAAAATGATGAGGTAGTCTGTAGACAAGTAAGTGAAACTAGAAGCGCTAAAATCTGTATTTTAAAATTTATTTCAAGTAGCACCCAAAGACTGTAAGTGGGATACAAGAAAGGACAATTTTTATAATAATATAATAACTAAAAAGAAAAATTTTAAGCTGCACAGAAAACTAAACTAAAAGAAGAGAACAAGGGATGAAAATTGAAATATTGGAATCCCTCAATAGAAGTAGTAACAGTTTGGATATTAAGATGTGAGATGGGACAATATGGGAACAAAGAGGGTTTAATATGGAACACAAACTTTCCACATGAAGGTAACCAAGATGCTGGAAGAGCCCAGTGCTGCCATGAGGATATCCTGGTGCAAACCAAGACACAAAGGAATGAAAGAAATAGAACATGTCAGTGGTTTCATGTTTCTTTTGGCAACAGGAGCTTCAGAATTACATGTGTTTTTCCATTTCCCTTTACTTCTAGTGCTGCTGGATTTGAAACTCCAAAGCTCCAATAAATGCTATCCTATCCTATGCCTCGGTAATCCTGCCTAGAAAAGTGAGGGTATGATTATTTGAAAATAAAGTCATTCTATCCTGTTCTCCAAAATGGAGAAATTGTGTTTTTTAAGATTCCATCAGTTGGAATAGTGCAGTTTGTCACCCCCTTCTCATTCAAAGTTGGTGAAGGAGAAATGGAGATTCAGGAGCCAAAGGCAACAACTTGGACTTAACTGCAAGAAACATTTCAGCTGAAATTGGTTATTTCTCTGTGTGTATATATTTGCACCTGGGAGTCTTAGGTGATAAATTTGGCAAGTAGAACTATGACTTCTAGGGAAAATCCTGGGGCCCTAATTCACAGCACAAAATGGGCACTGGGACAATAACACCTGCATTTTGGTCTTTATGTGAGTATGTTTGGGTCAAGAACAGTATTTTTGGCCACAGCCTTTTTGATATTCTCTTGGATTGCTGTGAAAATCTTGTGCAGAGCATGTATTCCACCCCAGAAGTCAAAATAAATTCGAAAGACCTTCCCTTATGAACCTTATTTGTTTAATGCAACTGGCACTTTCTACCTTTGTGACTTTTGGCAAGTCACTCTCCATGGTCCTCTCCATTTTCAATCTATAGGTATATTGTCTAAGGCAAGGCCATTTATAAATTCACTTCAAGTTTTGGTTATTACATGTACTTATAATAATGTGGGTGAAATTAATGATGAGGGAATAGACATTAAGCACATTTTTAATAACTGTACTGTTTAAATGATATATGTGCTTCAACCATTTATAGACTAGGCTCATGCCAGTTGGGTGTTAAATAATTGATCATGTTAAATTCTTAACATGACAACTAAAACAACACATTATTAAGAACAGGCTTGCATTTCTGCTACTGAATCCAGGATGCCTCCAATCCTGGTTTCACACTTTGGTGCCGGACTTGGAGACCCAAGTGTTGCTCCTCCTTGCTCTTTTCTTTTTCAGTAACTGCTGCCCCAGAGGATAAAGGGGCATGATGCTTACCACATTTAAATGTTTAATGGCACTCCAGGGTTTCCTTGCAATTTACACTTTAGAAAGCACAGCACTCTTGTAAATCTTAGAACTTACAAGTGTCCCTTTCCCCATGGGAGCCACTAATCTCACAGGAAGGGAAGGGGGGTGGAATCTCACACAGTTTAGAGATTTACAAGTCTGTGCTGAAGTTTGGGGTGTAAATTGCTGGGAAACCCAAGAGTATATTTAAATATTTAAAGCTAAGGGACACCTAGGTGTTCCTCTGTTTGAAATCTAATTAGATTGGGAGTTAGAAGGGGGAGTAGGAAGATATCTGGCCTGATCCCAAGATTTAAAGCATCTACCAAGAGAGAAGGAGGAGAGTTGATTGGGCTGCCCAAGTCCCATTTTCTAGCAGACATTTCAATTAAAGAGCTAGAAGATTCTCAAAGCAGGTACAAGTTCTACATTATATGGATAATTAGTAAGAACGTGTGCCTTGCTTCTAGAATTCCAAGACTGTCAGTATGTAAGTGCTGTTAATTGTATATACAATATGTATATTGTATATTGTATATATGTATATATAAAAATAAATTATATAGGGAGCTATGTAATTTATAGTATATTGAGACATTATTGAGAATAAATGGGAGTTGCATTAATTATTATATTTGGACATCAAAGTATTAAGCTAGTAAAATTTATGACAACATAAGAAGCATAAACTGGGGCTGCCTAATGAAAACTGGAAAATAATAAGGATCCCCTATTAGGTCGCCCTTAGGAAGAAACATAAAGAATATTTATTAGTTATGTTTTCTCTTTTCTAAGACGATGATTAGGCATTTTAGAATCTTGTATTCAGTATATAAGACACTTATATTTTATAGCATAATGATCTATGGTTTTAACATTCTCCATCTTTGCTGTTTCTTAACTGTGAATGTCCTACTAGACATTTTGAAGTAGCCTCCTTTTCTTTAAACCCAGTGTTAATGTGATGCTGCCAAGGGATTGTTCTGTTGTACAACCCAGTCAGAATCACTGAGTTCAGTGTCCTCAAAGATTTCAGTTCCACAGTACTCTGCAGTCTAGCAATTAAGACCATTTAGAAGCAGAAAGCCCTAGGTTTGAATCCCATCTTTGTCACTTAAGAACTGTATTATCTGTGCAAATTATCCTGTTTCCTCATCTATAAAATTTAGACAAAAATAACATCATCTACCTCTGAGGACTGTTGTAAAGGCCAGTGACTTAGAATAAATAAAATGTTGAACATTGTGCCTATCTCAAATTAATGTTCAATGGAGGTAGTTATTAGTTGTTATGTTGTATTTGTTTTTAATCACATTTAAAAAATCTTTATCAATATTGTTCATAATTCTAGTTAAAAATGAACTATGCTAATAAGCATACAGTGAAAAACAGTAGTTTTTACTGATGCCTTGCTCATCCTTATGTTACCCTTCTTTAATATTTTGTTGTTTCTTCCAATATGGAACTTCTAACTTTTAAATAATGTGTTTATATTTCTATTTCTCAATCTGCCTAGTTTGGACATTATCTATCACCTGTTTCCAATGTCAAAATTTACCTTATAATCTGTAGTTTCTACTTCCTCCATCCTATATTTTCTGTGATTCTGAGGCATGAATTAGCTTATTCTCATTGCTATCCTCTGCTGCTTTTAGTTTATGTAGTTCTATGTCTATAGGGTCACTTTACAGGGTTTTAAGGGACAGGAACAGTATGTGTGTTCAATTTTACCACTTTTAACTGAGGATGCCTTTACTGATATTCATCATTCCTTCCCAATAACTTTCATAATTGCATTGACAGTGTGTTTCAGGTCCTCATAAAAAATGGCATTCTCAGGGTGCCTATGAGGCTCAGTTGATTGAGTATCTGCCTTGGCTCATATCATAGTCCTAGGGTCCTGGGCTGGAGCCCTGCATCAGGCACCTTGCTCAGCGGGGAGCCTGTTTCTCTGCCTTCCATGCCACCTGGTTGTGCTCTCTCTCTCTCATCCCCTCTGTTAAATAAGTAAATAAATAAATAAAAATAAATAAATAAATAAAATCTTTAAAAATAATTGACAAAAAAGAAATAGGGTCTTTGTAGATGTAATTAAGGAAATAATTGAAACTAGAGCATGTTGGATTAGGGTAGTTCCTAAATCCAGTGGGTTTTTATAAGAAACATAAAGGAAGGATAAGAAAAAAAGGAAGGATTTTGGGCACCTGGGTGGCTCAGTTGGTTAAGTGACTGCCTTCGGCTCAGGTCATGATCTTGGAAACCTGGGATCGAGTCCCACATCAGGCTCTCTGCACAGCAGGAAGCCTGCTTCTCCCTCTCTCACTCCCCCTGCTTGTGTTCCCTCTCTGGCTGTGTTTCTCTCTGTCAAATAAATAAAATCTTAGATAAATAAATAAATAAATAAATAAATAAATAAATAAATAAAGGAAGGATTTTCTTCTAGAGTGGGGGAGGGAGTGTGGCCCTGTAGATACCTCAGTTTTAGACTTCTAGCCTTTAGAACTATGAGAGAATAAAATTCTGTTTTTATAAGCCACCAAGTTTGTGGTTATTTTTTGCAGCAGCTCCAGGAATGTAATATGGTCTCCAATCTATAAAAATGACATTAGGTCAAATACTACTCATTTCTAATTTGAACATTTCAATCTTCTCTCCACTAACTTTTCCTCTCCAGTGAATTCTCTGCACTGTTTCCAATGACATCTTGTTCCTTTGTTAACTGTTTTTTCTACCTTTCACTTTGACCAGGCTAAATCCATTTATGGTGGCCTCCTCTCTCCCTTGAGATCATTTAGAGCTACCTTAGAGTAAGACACTGCCTCGGAATTACCCTCTAAAAAAGGATTATCTCTCCTTTGAATTAACTGTGTTCTTTCCACTGATTATACAACTCTTGAAGTTTTGAATGCCTCAAGAAGTAGATCCAAATGACTCATAGAGATGATATATACATCAAATGTAAACATGAACTTGTTTATCCTATCATAAAAGTTATATTTGGCTTACTTTCACACATAAGACATATAGCTGTATATTTTTCCACGCTAATGTCTCTAGTTACTTCATATTTTAAATTGCTAGTAGCTATAATATCCATATTGTAAATATCCAGAGTGAAATTATCAACTCCTTGTTTAAAATTGCTTCTAACGAGCTAATAATAAATCATATAATAACGTGTTTTACAGATGCTAATAAAATGGAAAAGTACATATAATTTTTCAGATATATCTCAGTTTCGTTTTTGTATGTGGCACCACAAACCATAGCTAATGGCACAAGAATAATTTAAGTAAGCAATTGTAAATCATTTTAATGATAAGTGTCATGCAAATACCTCAGAAATAACAACTCCTCTTTTTTTAAATTAAAATTGATACACTTAACTTTTTAGCAGTTTTAGGTTTACAGAAAAATTGAACAGCAAGTATAGAGTTCTCAAATTACCCTCCTTTCCCCAATTTTCCTCCTGTTATTAACATCTTGCATCTGTTACAACTGATGAACCAATATTGATACATTATTATTAGCAATAGTCCATAGTTTAGTTTAGGGTGTGTTGTAAAGTTCTGGGTTCTTTTTTTTTTTTAATTCAATTACCCAACATATATTACATTATTAGTTTTTGATGTAGAGTTTGATAATTCATTAGTTGTGTGTAATATACATCACCCGACGCTCATCACTTCATGTGCACTCCTTAATGCCTATCACCTAGTAACCCCAACCCCCCCCACCAACCCTGCACCAACCCTCAGTTTGTTTCAGAGTTAAGAGTCTCTCATGGTTTGTCTTCCTCTCTGATTTTTTCCCATTTAGTTTTCCCTCTCTTCCCCCATGATCCTCTGTGCTATTTCTTATATTCCACATATGAGTGAAACCATATGATAATTGTGTTTTTCTGATTGACTTATTTCACTTAGCATAATACTATGCTTCATCCATGTTGATATAAATGGTAAATATTCATCCTTTCTGATGGCTGAGTTATATTCCATTGTACATATGAACATGTCTTCTTTATCCATTCATCTCTTGAAGGACATCTTGACTCCTGTCATAGTTTGGCTATTGTGGACATTGCTGCTATGAACATTGGAGTGCAGGTGCCTCTTCTTTTCCCTAAATCCATATTTTTGGGGTAAATACCCAGTAGTGTGATTGCTGGGTCATAGGGTAGCTCTATTTTTAACTTCTTGAGCAAACTCCATACTATTTTCCAGAGTGGCTGTAACAGCTTGCATTCCCACCAACAGTGTAAAAGGGTTCCCTTTCTTCACATCCTCACCTACATTTGTTGTTTCCTGTCTTATTAATTGTAGCCATTCCAACTGCTGTGAGGTGGTATCTCATTGTGATTTTGACTTATACTTCCCTGATGACAAGTGATGTAGAACATTTCCTCATCTGTCCATTGGCCATTTGTATGTCTTCTTTGGAGAAGTGTCTGCTGATGTCTTCTGCCCATTTCTTGACTGGATTATTTGGCTTTTGGGCGTTAAGTTTGATAAGTTCTTTATAGATCTTGAATAGTAGTCTTTTACATCATTTGAAAATATCTTCTTCCATTCTGTCAGTTGCCTTTTAGGTTTTGTTGTTTCCGTTGTTGTGCAGAAGTTTTTTATCTTGATAAAGTCCCAGTTGTTCATTTTTCCTTTTGTTTCCCTTCCTTTAGGGAGGTGTCTTGCAAGAAGGTGCTGCAATCAAGGTCAAAGAGGTTATTGCCTGTGTTTTCCTCTAGGATTTTGAGGGATTGCTATTTCACATTTGGGTCTTTCATCCGTTTTGAGTTTATCATTCTTTTGCAAGCAGCTGTCCAATTTCCCCAAAACCATTTAGTGAAGAAACTGGGTTTTGTTGTTGTTGTTGTTGTTGTTGTTGTTGTTTTTTCCCCACTGAATATACTTTCTTGCTTTGTTGAAGATTAGTTGACCATAGAATTGAGAGTCCATTTCTGAGCTCTCTATTCTGTTCCATTGATCTATGTCTCTGTTTTTGTTTTAATACCATGCTGTCTTGATGACTACATCTTGTAATATCTTGTAATAGAGCTTGAAGTCAGGCAGGTGATGTCCCCTGTTTTGATTTTCTTTTTCAATTTTCCCCTTCCTATTTGGGGTCTTAACAACTCTCTCTCTCTCTCTCTCTTTATATATATATAAAACCTTTGTTTCAGTGAAGTAAAGATACATTTTATATTATTAAAGAGATTTATACCAGATTTTTTTTTGTGTGTGTAGGAATAGAGCTAAAATTAAATAGAATCACATTCTTTAATCTTCTTACTCCTTTTAGTGGAAGAGGAATGTTTTTTTCTCACATGTTATCTCCAATGCTTTTAAGAGTGAGGGTTTTTTTTTAAGATTTATTTATGTACTTTAGAGAAAGAGTGAGAGAGAGAGAGAGAGAGAGAGAGAGAGAATCACCAGCAGACTCTCCACTAAGAATGAAGGAGCCCCATTCAGGCCTCCATCTCATGATCCTGAGATGATGACCTAAACTGAAATCAAGTCCGATGCTTAACCAACTCAGCTGTCCAGGTCCACCGCAAAGAGAGTGAGTTTTTATATAGAGTTTATTATAGGGCAACATCCATTGTATTAGAAAAACCAATGATTTTCATAATTCCTCTATTTTATGGGCTTTCAATTTCTTTTGTTGATAAAGTACTTATGTTTTAAATATAAAATTGGTTATTAATTTGTAGGGTTTTTTTTTGACTCTGTATCCAGATTAATCAATGCAAATAAATCAGAAATTTCACGTTGATCCATATTTTATAGATAAACCCAATCCCAAATTCTAGAAGTTACCTACTGGAGGGAATTCTAGAATGTATCATTTAATGATTGAGTATCTTACATGCAGAAGATAGGAAGAAAAGTTTAAAAAACCCAATTAAGAAGTTTTGAAATTGTACAGAGTAGACATACCTTGAGCTACAGTAGATTCATTATGTATTTAAGTATGTTAGATGTCTATACCTTTAAAGTGTTTAAGAAGATAGTACATTCTATGAAATAATATTTCAGGTGAAAGTTCTTTCATTGCTTAAATTTACCTAGAGGAAAAATGCCAATCAATTTGGTAAACTATATCTATCATGAAATGAGTCAAATATTTAGATCAAAACTGCCATTATGTGGATTAATTTTGTCATTATTCTATATATAATATTTCCAGTATTTCTCTTAATATAAATAATAACTTTCTAGTATGTAAAGCAATTTTAACCCATACTCAAAGAGCTGCTGTTGACCAGCTACCCCCAATCCCACTCCTGTAAATAGCAAAAGAATGGCCGTAAAATTAAATACAAACCAAAATAAATCACAGGGGTTGGAAAGAAACCTGTGCTCAAATTGGGACGAAAGAAAGGACCCATCAAACAAGAAAGTGCCAAATCTCTTGTTTAAGTTCCCGTGCATAACTCTCATTTTATTTTTTTCACTTTTTCCTTGTTCATGTAAAATTTGCCACATTCCTTGAAATTCTCCCATTCTGATGTTAATTTGGTATCAACAAGCTCTTCTTTGGAAAAGGCAAATAGCTTTGCAAGGAGTAAGATATTGATCATCTTTCCCAGATTAAAGTGATTTAATTTGACCAGTCCCCATCTTTTTTATTCAATGTATATTGTTTAATTTTCTGCTATGGTCCAAACAATGTCAGCAAATAAAGGGTATTGAAAAGAACTTGGACACAGTGTATAATTGAAGCAGTACAGTAAGAACCTACAACAACACATTGGCACGTCCTAATTTTCGATCCTTGTATTGCAATTTTCCAATATCTTTAGGTTTGTAACTGTGGTCATATGATAATTAAGATAATTGATATACAAATGGCTTATACAATACTTTAAAACTTATGTTTCCCACTTGTTCTCTCTTTTTGTTTAGAGAATAAAAAATGTTTTAATGTAATTGCATTTTGTAAATGGGCAATCTATTGCTCAGGAAGATTGTTTAGCTGATAAATTTTGGAGCCAAGTCTTTTTATGTTAATTGTGAATTCCATCAAAATTCTCCCACTTCTTAACTATACCTTCAGATTCTGAGACTAGGCATGTCCCTAGGCATAGGGAATAATTAACTTCTAGAGGATGTAGTTGAATAATTGCATTTAGTCAGTCTTGTCATGTTGGCTTCTATTTACTCCAAAATGAGCTTACTTCTCTGTTTTCTGGTTTCTTAATGGGGTGCTTCCTGCCCTCTACTCTTCACCTTATAGTCTTTTGGTGCTTGGACTCCTGCACCTCAAATTTTGTTCTGAATACCTATTGCTTAACATTTAAAATGCTATCTTCTTGTGTGTGTGTGCATCTCTCAATATCTAAATTGATTTCCTGGTCCTTTAGTTGCTTATAATTGCTTATTCCCTTAGTGTCTGGACAGTCATTTTGGTCTTAAACACAGATACTTTTGAACTGAAGCATTTAACTCTCTTTCCATGGATTTTTCTCCTGGTGTCCCTATTTGATCAACTTCAAAACTGGCCAATCTCCATTTTCTCTAGCCTGAAACTCTTTGATGCAGGAACTGTTCTTATTTACCTTATATGTTCATCCTTCGGTATAGTTTGACCCAAAACTAATACTCTAGTACATTTTTTAAAAATCATAGTAATAACAACATTAGCCAGAATAGCTAAAATTTCCATATCACTTGTATTTTGTCAGTCATTGTTCTAAAAGTTTGAACAACACTATTCAGCCTATTTTCATTAAAAAAACGATATATTTAGGGAGGGGGTCAAGATGGCGGAAGGCCAGGTGACCGCATTTCGGGGAGCTCCCTGAAGAGAGCTGAATTCCAGCAAAAAAACCACTACAAGACCACCGTGAACACCCATGAAACCAGCCTGAAATGTGATATTTCCCACTTCTGGACCGCCACGAGAGACAAAGAACATCGGCAAAAAGGTAGAAACAAATTGGAGGGTGTGGAAGCTTGCCCCCAGAGACAGGGGAGTAGGGGAGGAAGCCCACAGAGCTGAACCATTGAAAACAAATACCCCAAAACGAAAGTGCTCTGTGAGTGAGGAATAACAGCAGATTACTGCCTGAATCGGGGCTTGAAAAAAGCTAAACACAGCGGAGCCCGGGGCAAGGCAAGGAGACTTTTTAAAATCTTTTATTTTCTTTCTTTTCCCGGTGCCCGGACTCCCTCCGCCCCGATGGGCCCCGGCCCCGGCGAGCACAGCCGCCTGCCTCCGCCTGAGCTGCCACAGCTGCCGGGAAAGCAGCGGGAGTGGATTCTATCCTGCCCTTCTCTCCCATTTCTCTCCACACTGTGGGCCGCGTGTAGACCCCCCACCCAGGGAAGACATTTTTTACAGACTTTCGTGGGACCGGAGAGGCCCCAGGTCCCAGGGCGCAGACAAAGTCGCGCGATCCAAAAGGAGTTGTGGCTTAGAGGTGCGGGAGTGAAACGACAAGCGGGGGCGGGGGCAGAAATCAATATAACGTCTGCACCAGCCTGGCTGTGACAGACTGCCAACTGGGAGACTGGAAAGAGCCCCTCCCTGTGTAGAGGCTCCCTCTGGGAGGGAGGTCTGGGCACAAACATCCTGCTCCGACTTGACTTTCTCAATTGCTGAAAAAAGACACAAAAGAACAATGCTCTGCTACCAGAGAATTGCAGCCTGATAGTCTGGTTGCCATTGAGACAGGCCTCTAGCAGGGGGGCAGAGACTCAGCCGAGGTAGAAGGACTGAAGGGGAACGACACGCCCCGCCCCCAGAAAGTACGCCAGAAGCTCAGGAGGACAACATTCCAATGCAAAACCCCAAATCAGGGGAAAGGCAATTTATTAAACTCCTGGCACTGACTACAAGTACCAAAAACTCTACAACTCATTGATAAAGTTTTCCACCTCATTTACTTTTTTAAACTTTTTTCTAGTTTTACTTTTAAAGCTTCCACTTTAAGCTTAAAATTACATTCTCATGGTTTTTCTTCTTTCAATTTTTATCCCCCTTCTTATCACAACGGGATACCCAATACAACACCCCATAACATTTTTTACTTTTTTTTATATATATAATTTTATTCTTTTTAATTTTTTTTCTTTTTTTCTTTTTTTTCTTTCTTTTCTTTCTCCTTTTTACCCTGAAATTCAAACACGCCCCTGTATTTTCTGCTTTTGTTGTTCCCTCTTGTTTCCCTGTTAGCTCTCTCTGTTTCTCCCTTTCTTCTCTCCTCTTTCCTTTATTCTCTCTTTTACATGTACATGTAGATACAAGCTCCAAATCAATCCCACATCCCTATTCAATACTACCCCTATATACAACCAGTTCCAATCCCCCTATATCATTTGAAAGTGGGCTCCTCCAACAATAACAGCAAGATAAACTCTGCAGCGTCTGAAACGCATTCCTTGCCCACAAGGAATGTCTGCCCTCACCTTCCCACTCTAGTTTGTCAGTGTGCCTGTATAACTATCTTTACTTCTATATTATATAAGTACTGGTCTTGGGGGTCATATAGGTTGGGCTTTGCTTTTTGACCTCTTCATTCACCCTTGATAACCCTTTCTTTACCCTGTAACAGCTTTGTACCATATAAATCCTATCACCGGGCCCCGCTCTGGCAGGGGTGTCTTTTCTTGCTTCCTCCTCTCCGTTTTCTTTTTTC
>PITA01033748.1:0-12379 GCA_004023965.1 Spilogale gracilis | reverse complement strand
AGATTTAATCAAGATACAGAACATTTTCATCACCACAGAGATTACTCATGCTGCCCTTTTGTGGCCATACCCACTTCACTCTGTATTGTTTTGTGTAATTCTATGTGAATCTACAATTCTCTCAAAACAAAACTTTAATTAAAAAAATAGTAAGGGACTTGACCATCAAATGCAATATAGAAATT
The DNA here is from genome assembly GCA_004023965.1 of Spilogale gracilis. Classification (NCBI taxonomy): domain Eukaryota; kingdom Metazoa; phylum Chordata; class Mammalia; order Carnivora; family Mephitidae; genus Spilogale; species Spilogale gracilis. The sequence goes on along the minus strand of PITA01033748.1, from coordinate 12,194 downwards.
ATTTGGAAATTGATTTTTAAGAAATGACTCTCAAAGTTTTATGACAAAGTAATTTGAATATGGACTGGTTATTTGATGATACCAAAAGAACTATAGTTATTCTCTTATGTGTGATAATGGCATAGGAATGTGATGAAATGTAATGAAAGGAAATCTATTTAAGATTTATACTATAGTATAAGAGACAAAGAAAAGGACTTTTCTAACAAAAATTCTAAAAATGTGTGTGGAACATTTATGAAACAAGATAGATAATACTTAAAAATCAAAGTGGCATACAGACTTTTTTTCTAGTTTTTTATATCTTTACATAATTTTAAAAATTAAGTCTCACTCATAGTTAACTTTAATTTCTTTCGTCCCAACCAGTGTTCCTTTTGTAGGAGAGCACAGCTTGCTCCATTCTCCAAGGTTTTCATTCTTTTCTTAAACTCTGCAGATCTATAACACAATGTTATTTCACTTTGAGTTTGGGTTCTTTTTTTCTTTTTTCTTTTCTTTTCTTTTCCTTTTTTTCTTTTCTTTCTTTCCATTCCTTTTTTTCTTTCCTTTTTTCTTTCCTTCTCTTTTCTTTTCCTTTTTCTTTCCTTTTCTTCTTTCTTTCTTTCTTTCTTTCTCTCTTTCTTTCTTTCTTTTTCTTTCTTTCTTTCTGTTGTTTGTCTTATTTAGCTGCTGTGGAGAAAGTGGCCAATATTCTTACCCTCCTCTTCTTGATTTTTCCTTCTGCCACACCAGATGATGCTGAAACTTTTAGACTCCATCGTTCTGAAGTTTTGGTTACTTTTTAGGTTCTTATTTATTTGGTGATTTTGTTTTTCCTTTTTCTTTTTTTTAAGATTTTATTTATTTGAGCAAGATAATAAGAGCGAGAGAGAGAGAGATATCATGAGCAGGGGAGAAAAGAAGAAGGAGAAGAAGACTCCTCATTGAGCAGGGAGACCTGAGATCATGACCTGAGTTGAAGGCAGACACAACCAATGGAGCTACCCAGACACTCCAGTGATTTTATTTTCCCTGAAAGATTTCCTGTACTCAATCTTCAAGATCCCTAATTGTCTCTATAACCAAAGGGCTGTACTCCATTTATTGCATTTTTATTTTAATTAATATTTTAATGTTAGTATATCTAACTATTTTAAAATAACAAATTACAAATACACAACTAGTGACGTGATACAATAATATTCCATTTTTATTTTACTGCTTCAATATCCACTGTTATTTCATTGAGACTACATGTCTTTTCAAATTTTCTTTTGTTGTTTTGCTCTAGCAACACTTTCTTCAAATCTTCTGTCTTCTTTTATGAATCAGATGTCTCTTGTTCCTATTTTTATCCCCCCCCCAAAAAAATCAGTTTTTATTTCTGATGATGTGATCACCTTTCTATTTAAGATTATGTTTTTCCTGAATCTGGTTCCAGTTTCTGTTCCCAGGCCCATCTCAGGTGATTGAGAAGAAAAGAATATATTATTGGGAGGTGTGCTCTGAAGGTTTTAATCACAGGTATTTGGATTCTTTTTTTTTTAAACATTTTATTTAATTATTTGACAGAGAGAAACACAGCTAGAGATGGAACACAAGCATAGGGACTGAGAGAGGGAGAAGCAGGCTTCCTGATGAGCAGGAAGCCCGACGTGGGGCTCGATCCCGGGTCTCCAGGATCATGACCTGAGCCGAAGGCAGTCGCTTAACCAACTGAGCCACCCAGGTGCCCCAGGTATTTGGATTCTGCATCACTCCTTTGGGTCAAAAGATAAGGAGTGCAGCCATACCTTTGCAGACACAATATTTATCCCACTACTTCAGCCTGTGGGTAATCACAAATGCTTCTTTGTCTTTATCCTGGTAGGGGAAATTGCTTGATAAACCTGACTGTTTAGAAGGCATTACTCAAATGATCCCAGAGTTGGATGAAGTATGGCTTTTTTCTTTTCATAGAATTTGGCTTTGGGCTTTAAAATTCTTCTACAAATTTTGAGCAGTGATTTATTCACTTTTTGCTTCTGTGTGCTACAATCTTATTTCATTTCTAGTTTTTAGAAATTTCTCAAATAAGTGGAGGGTTAGGAGGTCAGAAAAATGGAGGTCTAGGAGGTCCTTTGCTTAACTTCCCCAGAAAAGCAACAAATACAATAAATAAACAATCACATATTGACAAAAATATCTCAGAGAAAGCTTTGGATTGTAAGGAAGAAGCAGCAAAAATCCTTCAGAGCTCAAAGACTGAGGTTGACCTCATAGAAAAGTACAGGAAACATTTCACCTATTCACACTATCCCCCAGTTCAGAGCAGCTTAGCACAAGATGGGATTCCCCACAGAGAAAAAAGCAGAGGTATCCCAACAAATCTTCCCACTGTGGAGATTTGCAGAAGACCAGGGTCTTCTACAATTGTACCAATGCAGTAAGACCTGCCACTGGGGTCCCCAGTCATGGCTATACACCACTCTCTGGGATCAAGTTGCCATAGCACTTTGCCGTAGATAGGACTAGAGTTGCTCTTGTCCTAAGATCCACCTCCTGGGTCTCAGGTCGTATCTCGACTTGTCATTGCCCAGCCACACTTCCCTTGATCTGGGCACTCTTCTCTGGTCCTGACATATGGCTTTAATGGACTACAGCTGGAGACAAGCTGTTGTCTTGTGACTACTTCCCCCTCCCCTGGGGCTGGCATTGAGACCTTTACCCAGTAGGCCCAGGCCAAGCTGCTACTGCACTCTCTCCTCTCAGCCCAAACTCTATGCCCCTTGTCATCTACTGTTTCCATCACTTAGACCAGAGGCACTGCAGTGAGCCCCAGAGATCCAGACTCCAGTTCCATGGGAGATGTGCATAGACCTACAATTCAGGCACCAGTGCCACAGCTACAGAAGTGCACCTGTGTCTCACAACCCAATTGTTATGGTAATTTTGCATGTACTTGATGCCAGGACCCTAGTTCTTTTACTGCTCTGAATGCGAGCATGCTAGACCAAGTACCATGAGAGATCCTCTCAGTATGAACTTTCTTTCATACGCAAAAGTTGAGAGAACAGGAAAAGCCTAACACTTTTAGCCTCTGAGAGTTGTAATGGCCTATCCATCACTGCCACTCACAGATCCTCCATAGCCCTGACTACAGAAGAATCCCTGCAGTTGCACTGATTCTGCTGACCTCAGCAGATGGGGTTGCGTTACTTCATTGTGCCTTTTTGGCACCAAAGAGACTGCATACTATCCAGCTGGCATCCTCGCAGCTACCTTCAGGTAAATCCCTTTCCTCATTGAGGCAAGCCCAAAAAAGCTAGAAGAGATTATTGTGCCCTTAAATGTGCAAATAGCAGCATAAGCCTTGAGAGAATTATGGCCATCCAGGTACATGAACGTCCCAGATCCACAAACAGATACAGGCCAAAGAGATCTTCACGGAGACACATTATAATAAAGCTCTCAAAAATCAAAGAAAAATGGACGATTTTGAAAGCACCAAGAGAGAAAAAGAACTCATCACATATAGAGAATCCCAGTAAGGTTATAAGCTGATTTCTCAGCAGAAGCCTTGTAGGTCATGAGAGAATGTGATGACATATTCAAAGTGCTCAAAAACAAAAACAACAAAAAACACCAAAATGAGAATACATTGCCTAGCAAAGTTGTCCTTGATCTTACATACTTTTATATATAAAAGTCTAAAACTCCACTAAAAATACTGTCATATATATGGTTTAGTAAATAATAAAAAAGCTAACAATTAATAAAGGAACTCAGTAAAGTTTCAGGATACAAAACCAACATACAGAACTCAATTTCATTTTTATACACTAACAAGAAACTATCTGAAAGAGAAAAAAAGCAATATTTGTAATATTAAAAACATTTACAGTATTATAAACAATAAATGACTTAGGAATAAATTTAACCAAGAAGGTGAAAGAACTGTATGCTGAAAACTATAAGACAGTGATGAAGATATCCTGGGTTGGAATTTATATTGTGAAAATGTCCATAATACTCAAAACAATCCATAGATTCAATGCAATCCCTATGAAAATTCCAACATCATTTTTCATAAAAATTGAAAGAATACTATTCTAACATGTGTATGGAAGTACAAAAGATCCTAAATAGCCAAAGCAATCCTGACAAAGAACAGAACTGGAGGCATCACACTTTCTGATTTCAAGCTATATTACAAAGCTATAGTAATCAAAACAGTATAGTACTGGCATTTAAAAAAAAGACACATAGACCAATGGAACATAATAGAGAGTTCAGACATAAACCCACACAACTAGTTTTTGACAGTATTGCCAGGAACACACAATGAGGAGGCGCCTGAGTGGCTCAGTCGTTAAACATCTGACTTTGGCTCAGGTCATGATCCCAGAGTCCCAGGACCAAGCCCCATATCGGGCTCCCTACTCAGTGGGAAGCCTGCTTCTCCCTTTCTCACTCCCCCTGCTTGTGTTCCCTCTCCAGTTGTGTTTCTGTCAAATAAATAAATAAAATCTTTAAAAAAACACACACACACAATGAGGAAAACATGCAGTGAGGATATTCACATGCAAAACAATGAAACTGGACCCCTATTCCACTGATAAAAATTAAATTGGAATAGACAAATGACTTAAATATAAGAACTGAAACCATAAAACTCCTAGAAAAAGGTACATAAGGAAAAGGATCCCTGACATTGATCTCAATGATATCTTGGGTAAGCCACACAAAACACAGATACCAAAAGGTAAAATAAATGGGAATACATAAAGCTAAAGAGTATCTGTACCCCAAAGCAAACAATAAATTGAACACAATGGGAGAAAATACTCACAGGCCATATATCTGATAAGGTATTAATATCTAACATGTATGAATTACTCATACAACTCAATCACAAAAACAAACTGAAAAAATATGCACCCAAATAAACCAGTTAAAAAATGGCCGAGGAACTTATTAGACATTCTGAAGAGGGCACACAAGTGACTAAAAAGTATATGAGTAGGTGTTTAACATCACTAATCGTTATGGAAATGCAAATCAAAACCACAGTGAGATATCAAGATACTGCCTTACAGCTCTTAGAATGGCTGGTGTCAAAATGACAATAGACAACAAATGCTGGTGGGGATGAGAAGCAAAGAGAACCCTAGGTAGGAATGTAAATTTATGTAGCTGGAAAACAGTCTGGTGGTTCCTCAAAAAATTAAGAATAGTCTCTCATGGTTCATCTTCCTCTTTGATTTTTCCCCCTTTGGAATTTCCTCCTTTCCCTTGTGGTCCTCCATGCTGTTGCTTATGTTCCATGTATGAATGAAACCATACAATAATTGTGTTTCTCTGTTTGACTTCACTTAACATACTCCCTTCTGGTTCCATCCATGTCGATGCAAATGGTGGATATTCATCATTTCTGATGGCTGATAATAGTACATTGTGTTTATGTACCACATCTTCTTTATCTTTTTGTCTGTGTAAGGGCATATCAGCTCTTTCCACAGTTTTGCTATTGTGGACATTGCTGCTGTGAACATTGGGGAGCATGTGCCCCTTCTTTTCACTGTGTCTGTATCTTTGGGGTAAATATCCAGTAGTGCAAATATCCAGCAGCTCTCTTCTTAACATCTTGAGGAACCACCATACTGGTTTCCAGAGTGATTGGACGAGTTTGCATTCCCACTAACAGTGTAAGACCGTTTCCCTTTCTCCACGTCTTTGACAACATTTGTTGTTTCCTGTTTTGTTCATTTTTGCCAGTTCCAAATGGTGTAAGGTGGTATCTCATTGTGGTTTTGATTTATATTGTTTAGCACTTTTTTATGTGTCTGTAGCCATTTGTATGTTTTGTTTTGTTTTGTTTTGTTTTGTTTTGTTTTTTGAGAAGTGTCTTCATGTCTTCTGACCATTTTTTGACTGGATTATTAGTTTTTTGAGTACTGAGTTTGAGAAGCTTTTCATAGTTTTTGGATATCAGCCCTGTATCTGTAATGTCATTAGCAAATATTTTCTCCCTCTCTGTGGGCTGCCTCTAGGGTTTCAGAGGAGAGGGGGGTGTGGGGAGGAAGTAATGGGGTATTGAGGAGGGTGCATGCTGCGATGAGCATTGGGTGTTATACTTAACTAATGAGTTGTTGAACCTTGCATCAAGGACTGTGTACAGTGGCTAACTGAACATAATAAAAAAAATTAAAAACAGAACTACCCTATGATTCAGCAATCCCCACATTCAGATATGTTAGTGCCAGGTAGTTTCTCATAAATGTTTAACTCATAACATCAGAGAAACTTCAGGACAGAAGATGAGAAATATTTATTGAAGATGGAAAGAGTTAATACCAAGTTAGATCTTCAAAAACCTAGATGGTTCAGCTGTTGACAAAGTTAAAGGAGGCTGAGAGGTTTGGGGGCAAGAGCAAGAAGTATCTGATGCACCCTTTATCAGATTAAAAATGTCCTCAATTCCTAGTTTTAAAAGAATCCTTATGATGGCTGGTCTGAGTTTTATAAAATGATTTTTTCTGCATTTATTGAGATAATCATATGATTTTTATTTTTGTTTTAGGAATTTTATGTTCATGTTATACGTAAGATTGAACTGTAACTTTATTCTTTATAACATTCTTGCCTTGCTTTGGCATCAGTTTTATTCCTGCCTCATAAAATGATTTGGGGATATTTTCCATTTTTCTATTCTCCCTTATATTTTGTTTGAGATACAAATTATTCTTTCCTTTGAAATTTGGAAGAGTTTTCCATAAATCTATCTAGATGTGGTATGATTGATTATATGGGTTGATTTTCAGGGATGGATTCACATTGTTCAATGATTAGTTTACTAGGATTTTCTTTTCCTTCCCTAGTTTTGGTATTTGTTGTATGTTTTCAAATGTATCATATGTAAAATTCTTTATCTATTTTATATATGTATTTTCTATTTTTTAACCCTCGAGAAATTATTCATTTTTTCTCTTATGCTTCAACAGTTTTATTATTTGCTTTTGTGGTTCTGAAGTTTCACTACATTGTGTCTTTGTGTTGGGTTTATTCTTACTAATAATCCTGTCTTGTTTTCCATCAATTTTGGATATTTATAACTATTATCCTTTTGAATATTGACTCTAGCTTTTAATCTCTGTTTTCTCTTTTTAGAAATTCTATTAGACTTGGATGCCTGAGTGGCTCAGTTGGTTAAGCTACTGCCTTCGGCTCAGGTCATGGTCCCGGAGTCCTAGGATCAAGCCTCGCATCTGGTTCCCTGTTCGGTGAGAATCCCGCTTCTCCCTCTCTCACTCCCCCTGCTTGTGTTCCCCTTCTAGCTGTGTTTCTCTCTGTCAAATAAATAAATGCAATCTTAAAAAAAAAATAAATTCTATTAGACTTATATTGCAATATGTCATTTGTGTTTGAAAAAGTTTTTGCTGTATTTTATCCATGATTTTTACTTTATCTTCAATAATATCTTCAATATTTAATACCATTGATCCTGAGTAAATCTTATCCTTTTGATGTCATTTATTTTTTTCCATGATATGAAATATATGTTGACTGTTACCTGAATGTTTTTCAGCTACCATCTAAGGCTTTGGAGATATAACGATAAATAAAACTGATGAATGTTCTGTGTTCATGGAAGGTAGAGATACTATAAAATTTTTATTGTTGTTGCTAGATTTTTGCCCACAACCATGATTATTTCTTTAGCAGATATTCTATACATAGATTTCCTGGTTGAAATAAGTGTGGAACATGCTACCATTTTAATACAACTGCCAAATTTTCATGCTGAGATTTTGTACTTATTATATACAATAGTCAATTTAAAGTACAAGAACCCTCTCCAACAAAAATATGTGTATCTCATGCATGTATGTATAGATACTTGCATATTGTCATGGAACATTTTTTTGTGTTTTTTCTCCCCTTTTATATATTCTCAAACATTTTCTATACTTTTTTTTTAGAGTAAGGAAAAGGAAATAAATATTAAATAAATCATTGTGGCTCCCTCATAACAGATCACATCACATGAATTTATTGGCTAAAATGTGACTCTTGGATTTCCTGGGGGTTCCATTAATTCATGCTATTTATTTTATTTTTTACAATATAGGTAATTCATAGTTCATTAGAATCCATAATTTCTTTGTAAATCTTAACAGTTATTTCATTGACTTACTGGGTTGAGAAGAATCAAGACAAGTATCCTAGGTAATTCATTTTAGATGTATAACCTGGCCATTATTTCCATTTAAAATTATTTAAAATTAAAAGTTAGCTATTTTTCGGGCACCTGGGTGGCTCAGTGAGTTAAAACCTCTGCCTTCAGCTCAGGTCATGGTCCTGGGGTCCTGGGATCATTGATGCCCACGTCAGGCTCTCACCTCAGTGGGGAGCCTGCTTCCTCCTCTCTCTGCCTGCCTCTCTGCCTACTTGTGATCTCTCTCTCTGTCAAATAAATTTTTAAAAAAATCTTTAAAAAAAATAAAAAATAAAATAAAATAAAAGATATTTTTTAATAAATAAACCTCAGTGTCACTTAAAAATTTTAAGTGGCCAGTCTTTATAAATGTGCCTGAACAACTACATAAAAATTTTATATAATGGAAATAAAAAGAGTTAAGAAAAAAAATTATTCATCAGACTACCTTTCTCTTGCAACACATTTCCTTTGTTTTCTTTCAAGTTTTTATTTAAATTCCAATTAGTTAACATATAGTGTAATATTAGTCTCACATGTAGAATTTAGTGACTCATCACTTACATATAACACCCAGTGCTCATCACAAATGCCATCCTTAGTACCTGTCATCTACTGAATTCATCCCCCACCCTCCTCCACTTCAGCAACCCTCAGTTTATTCTCTGTAGTTCAGTTTGTTTTTGGGTTTGCTTCTTTCTCTTTTTCCCCCATGTTCATATGTTTTGTTTCTTAAATTCCACATGAGTGAAATCATATAGATTTTGTCTTTCTCACTTATTTGATTAGTTGTTTTGCTTATAATAGTCTCTAGTTCCATTCATGCTATTGTAAATAGTGATTTCATTCTTTTAATAACTGAGTAATATTTCATTGTGTGTATACACACACACGCGTGTGCACACACACACACACACAACCTCTATCCATCCATCTTTTGATGGACATATGGGCTTCTATAATTTGGCTATTGTAGATAATGCTGCTATAACCGTTGGGGTGCATGTATCCCTCTGAATCAGTATTTTCTATCCTTTGGGTAGATGGCTAGTAGTGCAATTGCTGAGTCATAGGATAATTCTATTTTTAGCTTTTTGAGAAACCCCCATACTGTTTTCCAGAGTGTACTAGTTTGCATCCCCACCAACAGTGTAAGAGGGTTTCCCTTTCTCCACACCCTCAACAATGCCAGTTGTTTCCTGAGTTGTTAATTTTAGCCATTCTAACTGGTGTGAGGTGATAACTCATTGTAATTTTGATTTATATTTCCCTGCTGGTGAGTAATGTTGAGCATCTCTTCATGTGTCTGTTAGCCATCTGCATGTCTTTGGAAAAATGTCTATTCATGTCTTCTGCCATTTTTCTTTTATTAGAGGTGGAATTTAATGATTCATCACTTGCATATAATACTCAGTGAGCATTGCTTCAAGTGCCCTCCTTAATGCCCATCACCCCTCCAGCAATCCTCTGTTTCCTAGAATTTAGCATCTCTTATGGTGCGCCTGCCTCTCAATTTTCATCTTAGTTTATTTTTCTTCCCCGTTCCTTATGTTCATCTGTTTTGTTTCTTAAATTCTATATATGAGTGAAATCATATAGTATTTGTCTTTCTCTGACTTAGTTTGCTTAGCAAAATACATACTAAGTCTATCCACATTGTTGTGGCAAAGATTTTATTCTTTTTGATGGCTGAGTCATATTTCATTGTATATGTATATGCTACATCTTCTTTTTTCATCTGTCAGTGGATATCTGGGCTCTTTCCATAGCTTGGACATTGTGGACATTGCTGCTATAAACATTGGGGTGCATGTGCCCCTTCAAATTACTATGTTTGTACCCTTTGAATAAATACCTAGTAGTGCAAATACTGGGTCATAGGGTAGCTCTATTTTTAACTTTTTTAGGAACCTCCATACTGTTTCCAGGGTGGCTGCATTAGTTTGCATTCCCACCTGTAAAAGTGTAAAAGAGTTCCCCCTGCTCCACATCCTCAACATCTGTTGTTTTCTGAGTTGATAATTTTGGCCATTCTGCTTGGTGTGAGGTGGTATTTCATTGTGGTTTTGATTTGTATTTCCCTTCTTCCCACTTTTTAACTGGATTATTTGGTTTTTGAATGTGGAGGTTGATAAGTTCACATTTTCGATACTAACACTTTATCACATGTCATTTGTAAATATCTTGTTGCAGTCTAAAGATTGCCTTTTAGTTTTGCTGTTTGTTTTCTTCACTGTCGAGAAGGCTTTTATCTTGATGAGGTCCCAATAGTTCATTTTTGCTTTTGTTTCCCTTGCCTTAGGAAACCTATCTAGTAAGAGGTTGCTTTGGCAGATGTCAAAGAGGTTGCTGCCTGTATTCTCCTCTAGAATTTTGATGGTTTCCTATTTCACACTTAGGTCTTTCATCCATTTTGAATTTATTTTTGTATATATGTAAGAAAGTGGTCCAGTTTCATCCTTCTGCACATTGATGTCCAGTGTTTCCAATAACATTTCTTAAGGAAACTGTCTTTTTTTCCATTGGATATTCTTTCCAGCTTTGTTGAAGATTAGTTGACCATATAGTTGTAGGGCCGTTTCTAGGTTTTCTATTCTGTTCCATTGATCTATGTATCTGTTTTTGTGCCAGTACCATACTGTGTTGGTAACTACAGCTTTATTAAATAGCCTGAAGTTCAGAATTGTGATGCTTCCAGTTTTGCTTTTCTTTTTCAAAATCACTCTGGCTACTTGGTGTCTTTTGTGGTTCCATAAAAAGTTTAGGATTGTTTGTTCTAACTCTGTGAAAAATACCCGTGGTTATTCTGATAGGGATTACATCAAAGATATTGATTGCTTAGGGTAGTATAGACATTTTTAACAGTATTTATTCTTCCAGTCCAGAAGCATGGAATATTTTTTGTTTTGTTTTTAAAAGATTGATTTATTTTAGAGAGAGAGTGCAGGGGAGAAGGGGCAGAAGGGAAAGGTGGGGAAGAATCTCAAGCAGACTCCTCACTGAGTGCAGATTCTGACATGAGGCTCAATCTCATGACCCTGACATCATGACCTGGGCTGGAATCAAGAATCAAACATTTAACTAACTGAGTCACCCGGGTGCCTGGAGCATGGAATATTTTTCCATTTCTTTGTGTCTTCTTCAGTTTCTTTTATAAGATTCTGTAGTTTTCAGCATACAGATATTTTGCCTCTTTGGTTAGGTTTATGCCTAGATATCTTATGGTTTTGGTGCAATTGTAAATGGTATTGATTCCTTGATTTCTCTTTCTGCTGCTTCATTATTGGTGCATAGACATGCAACATATTTATGTATGTTGATTTTGTATACTGAGACTTTGCTAAATTTGTGTTACTAGTTCTACAATTTTTTTTTCAGAGTCATTTGGGTTTTTTACATAGGATATCATCTCATCTACAAAAGGTGAAAGTTTTACTTCTTCCTTGCCAATTTTGATGCGTTTTATTTCATAGCCCTGAGGCTAGGGCTCCCAGAATTATGGTAAGTAACAGTGGTGTTGTACTATATACAGTCCTAACTGAATATAATTTTAAAAAGCAATTTGAATATTTGAAAATATTTGACTTTAGCTTTAGAAGCCTTTTCAAGTACATGAATAAAGACAATATCAAGATGAAAAATAAATAAATTAATAACAGGGATGAGAGTGGACATCCCTATTTCATTCCTGACCATAGAGGGAAAGCTCTCAGATTTTCCCGATTGAGGATAATATAAACTGTGGGTTTTTTGTGTATGTCCTTTATGATGTTGACGCATGTTCCCTCTATCCTTACCTTGTTGAGGGTTTTTATCAGAAATGGATGTTGACTTTGTCAAATGCTTTTTCTGCATCTGTTGAGAGGATCATATAGATCTTATCCTTTCTTTTATCGATGTGGTTTATTATGCAAATTGATTTGCAAATATCGAACCACCTTTGTAATCCAGCAGTACCATTGGATCATGGTGAATGATTCTTTTAATGTACTATTGAATTCAATTTGCTAGTATT